>JAVIWB010001246.1:0-206720 GCA_031893035.1 Dermolepida albohirtum
TACATAAATAACAACAGCAATGTAGCTTATTAAAATAAATATTTAGCTATTTGCCAATAAGATGTGTTATGGAATTATGATTGTTATATATTGAAATTTGTAATATTAACTAAAATTAAATCGTTTACTATCAATTGCGGGAAAGGGGATGAGTACATGAGTACATCTTATTCATAAATGATATAGTTAATATTCCGTTTCTAACTAAGATAGTCTGACAACAATAGCGCCCAACTTTTACATACTACGAGGGTAGCCGCTTATATTTCGGGAACTGGCAGCACTGTTAGTGTTGCCTCCGATTTGATGATTGCATGGTGAAGTTTGTCATTTTTGACAATATATTTATCTTGACAATTTTATTATCCTATTGCTATTTCTATTGTTGACAGTAACTTGAAAATATACTCAATGACATTAGAAGTGTTACACCTAGAAGGAATAGTTTCCTGGACGTGATTTTTTGGTAATGTGATAAGCTAAAGTCAAGAATGAAACGATCAGATTTCCAAGAAATTTTATTAACATTAATTTGAAAAAAAATCAATAATGTGTTTGGCGACCCCGTAGCTGTAGACACTCCTGTACACGTCTAGGCATCGACAAAATAAGATGGTCGATGTCTGCTTGTGGCACCTCGTTCCAAGCAACTTGAACTTGGTTGATTAGCTGTGCCAGAGTTTGTGGAGGATGGTTCAAATTGGTCAGTCTTCTCCCCATTATGTCCCACACATGTTCGATGGGATTTAAATCCGGTGAACGGGGTGGCCACGGCAAAACATTAACGCCAGCTTCTCGTAGAAAGTCCATAGTACGACGAGCAATATGTGGACGCGCGTTGTCTTGCTGAAAAAGGACGTGTGGACGGCCATCTAGATAAGGCAATAAAGTGGTTTGTAGGACGTCATCAACATAACGCGCAGCTGTCATACTGCCCCGAATAAACAGAAGAGGTGATCGGCTTCCATATGCAATAGCCCCCCAAACCATTACTCCAACAGTCCTGTGCACATGCCTCTCAACAGCAAATCCAATATCACGTCGCTCTCCACGACGGCGTCTTACCCTCTGACGGTCATCATGCATGCCTAGGCAGAATCGCGATTCGTCGCTGAATACGACATTATGCCATTCTGCTTCCCAATGCTGCCGTTCTCTGCACCAGTCCAAACGTCAGAGGGTAAGACGCCGTCGTGGAGCCAAACACATTATTGATTTTTTTTCAAATTAATGTTAATAAAATTTCTTGGAAATCTGATCGTTTCATTCTTGACTTAAGCTTATCACATTACCAAAAAATCACGTCCAGGAAACTATTCCTTCTAGGTGTAACACTTCTAATGTCATTGAGTATATTATGTCAGCGAAAAAATGGAATTAACTCGCGAACATTTCCGTGCAGTTATTTTTCATAACTTTCAGCGTGGATTATTTCAACAAAAAAGCATTCACGAGATGAATTTATATGGTGAAGAAGCACCATCGAAAGCAACAGTATATCATTGGTATAGTGAAATCAAACTTTGACGGCATTCTTTGGACGATGAATTTCGTGAAGGTCATCCCACAATTGTTGTTGTGTCGGAAAATATTAATGCAGTGCTTGAATTGATAATGCAAGACTGTCATGTGACATACCATGACATAGAGGCATCTCTAGGTATTAGTAACACCAGCGTGCATAAAATCCTGCATAACCGTTTAGTCGTTAAGAAGCTATGTTCACGTTGGGTGCCACATAATTAGACAATCTCTCAAAAAAGGACTCGCGTCGATTGGTGCCAAGTAATGCGCAAAAAATACAATGGCACTGCTTCAAAGAACATTTATAAAGCCGTCAAGGGGATGAATCTTGGATCTATACGTACGAGTCCAATAGTAAACAGCAGTCGACTGTGTGGGTATTCCAAGGTGAGCCGAAACCAACAAAAGTTGTTCTCGCTCGAAGCACATCAAAACAAATGGTCGCCTGTTTTTTCGGAAAAACCGGTCACGTTGCAACCGTGCCTTTAAAGAGTTGTAGAACGGTCAGTTCCAAATGGTACACGAGTATTTGTTTGCCAAAAGTTTTTGAAGAAATAAAGAAAACAAACCAATAACGACAGATCATTCACCACCATGACAATGCGATCTCTCACAAGTCGGTTCAAACAATTGAATATTTGACCGGGCAGAACATTGAATTGATGAGTCATCCGCTGTACAGCCCTGATTTAGCACCCTGTGATTTCTTTTTGTTCCCACACGTGAAGAATAAACTTCGAGGTCAGCGGTTGAGGCATTCAAAACTCTATTTTGGAGACCGCCTTCACAGTGGCAGCAATGCTTTTCGGATTGGTTTAAGCGAATGTAAAACTCCATTGATTTTCAAGGAGAATATTTTGAAAAGCATTAAAACTATTTTCGATAATAAAATTTTCTTTTTGTTTGCTATTCCCGAAATATAAACGGCTACTCTGGTATCAACCTTAAGTGATTAAATTAATCAGCCACAGGCTCCATCAAAATTACCTATATCCTTCGTGTTGTATTTTGCCTTTAATTTTGGAACAAGTTCTACATTTATTCAATTCCACCATCATTCTAATGTTAGATTTGAGGATTTATATTATTATTACTATTTATATTATACTTTTTATCCTCACATCTTAGACAGCCAAAATTAATTTAATTGATGTTTAATAAATTTGTCCAATGACATAATAAGAACAAGATCAAAACAACGTACAATAGTCTTTTTAGTTTTCATAATGAAGCCATAAATAAATTAAAAAATTGAAACAATTTAAAAATAAAAAAACAAACCCAGAATTAGCAATTAAATGGTTAAAAATCAAGTGGTGTTTTAAAAAATATATTTATCTGAATATTTCATTAAGACCTATACTATCGCTCATAAGTATTCGGTCACTCGCATTTAACCCACAAATTGTAACAAAAAACAAAATTAAAATACTAATACCTTTTTATTATGTACATATATGACAAATTTATATTTTTTTAAATGTAAAATAAATTGTTGTATAATATATTTATCTAAATTTTAGACTCGCCATTATTTCTAATCACTGCAACACACAATCGAGGCATTCTTTCGATTAATTTTTGTAATCTCAGATTTTATTTTACCCCATACCTTTGCAGGTTCTTCCATGTATTAACAGCAGATATTCTCACCTCTCGATCAAGTTCTTCCCACAGCAACTAGGATTTAAATCGGGACTCTGGGGAGTCCATGCCATAACTTTTATGGTTCCCTCGTTCTCCAATTTCTGCAAATATTACCGGCATAGTTTGGAAGTGCGTTTCGGGTCATTATCCTGTTGGAAGATAAAATTCTGACCTGAAATTTTAATTCCAGAGGGGATTACATTTTCCTCTAATATGCGCTTATACTGTTCTTTTTTTAGTATACCTTCGATTTTTACGAGATCGTCCACATTTGATCCAGAAAAGCAACCCCATATCATGACAACCTCCGCTATGTATTCTTCCCAGGTACGCTCACCCACAGACCTCCACACGAAAACACGTCTTTGTGAAGAAAATCTCGAATTTGTATTCATCGGTCCACAATACTTTATACCAGTCTTCTATGCTCCAATTTTGGTGATCGCGTGCCCACTTTAAACGTTTTTGCTTGTTTTGCTTACGTAGAAGCGGCTTCCACATTGCAATTCGAGCATGAAGACCGGCTTCTTTTAATTGCCGTTTAACTGTGGAAATACTTATGGGTTTTCGACGAACAGCATTAATTTCTGCTGTGATCTCTAGGGCTGTTTTTCGTCTATTTCTCTTGCTTATTACCACCATTGCAAGATCTTCTACTGCCCTTGGTCTGTCTTTCCGAATTCTGTCCAACACACTTCCACATTCGCTATGTTTTTTGATGATATAACCCACGGCGGATTGATTTAATATAAGTTTTGTGGCAATTTCGCGGTTGGTTTCGCCAGTTTTATGGTATGCGATTATAAACAATCGTGTTTCTATACTCAGTCCTTTCCGTTTAGGCATTTCTAACCGATTGAACTTCTTCGAAACCCACGATGTTATCAGTATGAGTACCTCACAAGAACTAACTGCAATTTTACCAAAATACCTAAATATAAATATTTAATAGTTTACAATAACACCCTACCTTAAAATAAAACCATAACAATCGAAAATTTCCAATAATTGAGAGATCTAATCTCTTAGGTGCAATTATTCTACCTGGAGTTTTGTTAGGGTATTGTCATTCACTATGAATAATAGGATAATCGCATAATTATTTTTGAATAAGCTTTTATAGATTTTAATGTTTACTATGAAACTATTTCATACTACAGAAATATATTTTATAATTACATCTTTTCTATAGAAACTGTAATGAAACAAGGATGATCAAATACGTATGAGCGGTAGTGTATATATTTAAATTTTTAGTTTTACGAGTTTAAAATAATGATGGTGATTTTAAAAAATATTTCTTTTTAAATTCTTTTAATTGCTCAAAACAAAAATACAATAGAACACTGAAATTTTACAATGCCATAAACTATTTCAACACCCCCTAGGGCTTCAGGTGAGAAACCACTTACACAAACAATAGTAAGGAGTAATATAAGAAAGTGTTATTTCTTTCACTCTCCTGTCTGTCCTTTTTATTTCGAATAGGCACTTGTACCTGTACTTAATATCTACAAAACGAAAATCATAAATGAAAGTTTCCCATTTATCCAAAATAATTTATTAAAATTCTTCAGACGCCTAACACCTCTAACGCTAACATTGTATTCACCAAAGGGCATAGATACGCACTGTGAACCGGCACCTAGTACCTTTGCTACCTGAGCACCATAGGTCCCTCAGAGGGTAGTTAGTCTTGTGTCGACCTCCGTTCTAAACGGATCGAATGTCAGTGTGAAGTGCTTCGATACGCGACGCGATGTTTTAAGACGGCTACAACTTACGCTAAACCTGCATATGTGATGTTAATACTTTCTTTTTAATTAAATTATAATTATTAAGTTCAGTGGTGATTTTATGGAAGTATCTGAAAAGGAAGAATCTAAAATTGTATGAAACATGTGCTCCTGGACAAACTATTTTTTCGTTTATATATTTTTAGGTAAGTTTTATAAATTAATTTTAAGTTCTGCAGGAGTTCTATAGGAATTAATATTTCGCCTAAATTTTTTTATTTATTGAAAAATATTTTTAAAATTTTTTAACGAAATTAATATCTAGAGATGGTGTTAGAAATTAAAGTTATTTTTTCGTTATTTTAATAACATTACACGCCGGCGAAATGAAGCAAAACAAATTCAAATTTAAAATACTTATTTCGCAGTAAACGTTTATTTTCTAAACCGGAAATGAGCACATACCTCAAGACAGATTTATGCAGCAAAAAAAGCAAAGATAAACTAGTTCAGATGTAAAACAACCAAAGACGAGCTGTTCCAGAAACAGTTGTGAGTGCTGATCGTTTAGTCGCAAGTACTACCTATAATCTAGTTAGCCATGAGCGGCGATTGTACGAAAGTTCTCTCCCATCTTGAGTCTGACGTGAACCGTTAACTTATATTACATCTTAAACTTGTTTTTCATATGTAAATTTCTATTAGAATCGTTTTGTATTTAACATAAATTCCGCTGTTTAAATTGCTATTAGGTGTACTTTTTACAAAATTAATAGCTTTTTTGTTCAGTAATTGAAACGTGTACATGTTGTGGATCGGAAGAACATGATTGTATATAACAGTTACGTGTTCAAAGCGGGAAATTTAAAATTCATAACATGTGCTTTTATATTAACAATTTAATACTTGTCTTGGACATATTTGGAAGTAATATCCAAATATACATATACCATATCTAATTTTTAACAGACTGTGATTTTTTTATTAAGTTGGCGATATTGAAGTATATTAATAATATTTTTAACTGGCGAAATCTTTGGCTAAATTTAGTTTACTGCTAAAATTAGAATCATATATAAAAAGCGGATTATTTAGAATCCGTAAAAATTATACGGTGCTCAGTAGAAAAAGATTAAATTTGTCCGTACTTTGTAAGTTATGCAGTTCTAAGAAATACATTAGTTGGATTGGATTAGGCTAGGTCGTGTTGGCTTGGGTTCGTTTTGTTTTTCGAGAGCGAAGAAGCCGGAATGATCTGGTTATGTTGGGTTGGTTTCAGGCAATCATAAATCACTATCCTATGCGTATGTTTGAAGGGCTTTCCAAACAAGAGCCTTCTGCAGACAACTTTTAAAACTTCATTTTACTTCCAAAGTTCGCTCCAGGCAACAAAGCACAAAAGTCTACCTTCCTTATAAACTTAATTTGACCCAAATTTTTCTTCAAAAATATCTTTAATATTTTCAAAAGTCGGCAACTTGATAATAAAATATTAGTCTTCTAAATAAGAATTTTGTTACAAACACGGTATATATTAGACATTGTGAATATGGAACTAGAAGGTGTAGTTTTTTTTTTTTACTTTACATTAGATGAATTGTAGCTAGTTAAGAGAAAGAATAAAAAAAATAAATTAACCGACAAAATTTAAAAAAATCCTACCGATTCAGGAATGAAGAAAACTAAAATTATACCTTCAATTTTTACAGTATTTTTTTTTCGTTTTAGTAAATACAAACATTTTTATAGCCATACTTAATGTGCCTTGTTTAAAGTACTCTTCAATTCTATTTTTCTTGTAAACCGCAAACTAAGCCGTGATATATGTACGCTTGCATCTTTCTCTTATTTCCATTTATATAGCATTACTTATTTCGAAAATAACTTGGCCAAAAAATACGCCAGTGTATTATAAACAGCAAAACATATTTAATCTGAAACATGTATGGATTTTGTTGCAAACTGTACTCCCTATTCCATTTCAAACGTAAATCCGCAATTCATATAATCTAAACAAAACCGTATCCCTTACAATTATCAAGATGTTCATATTTACAATTCGAGATAAACTGTATACTCGTTTTAACAAAAGAACATCATTATAAAATATTAATTTACGTTATTTGTATACATATAATTAAACTCTAATGTTTCTTGAAAAATAAATACATGTTTTGAATTAAACGAATGTAAAAATACATTAAAAATGATTAAAGAAAGCGCAAGTTAGCTTCAAGCTGCAATTATTTATAATTTAAATCTGTAAAACCGTTTCGATTATACCAAAACGGCCAAAAATATTTAAAAAAAAACAAAGTACAAGTACAAGACCTATTATCTGATTTTAATAAAAGAACATCGTTATAAAATATTAATTTTTTTATACACGCAATTAAACTTGTTTAATGAAAAATAATTACATATTTTGAATTAAACTAATGTAAAAATAAATTATAAATGTTCAAAGAAGACAAAAGTTCGCATCAATTTGCAATAACTTATAATGAAAGTCTATCAAACGGTTTCAAATATAGCAAAACTGACACGAAGTATTAAAAAAAATCTTGCAAACTACATGACTTACAAAAAAGAATGGCTAAACTGTAAAAAATAAAGCAAGAATAAGAAAAATGATTTCCCGAGAGAATGATTGAGTTCCATGAAACGTATAGGAGAAAGAAATATTTCAACTGAAACATTAAAAAGATTCAAGTATTAAAATTTCTGAAAAGATTATTCAAAAAAGGCTTAGCAGTTGGAACCTTTACAATTTCTTTATTACCAGAATATCTTTAAGTTCTACCAAGAACTGAAATAACGCGGTATTTGAAAAAGTGAAATTCTAAACCTTTAGACTCTTGTTAAAAGAAATCATTCACATGTTAATAACACCCTGTCTACTACATATGCTTCAGAGATATTCCAATCATCAGGTAAACTTGTGTTATTATCGAACGATTACTTGGTAGAGTTTATCGTATCTTTTCGATACAAAAAATAACTGGATAATCATTGCCTCCCTCTCTCGTCCAACACAAAAATGTATTGTAAAGCGTTCTCGTTTTGCCGTTCAATACATTTTTGTGTTGGACGAGAGAGGGAGGCAATGATTATTCAACTTTAGTCTCTTCGAAAAATAATAATAAGACATGACATGAGAGTATGTGTAGTGTTTTTAATCAATTATATATTTTCCATTTTACTCAATGACCTTTTGCCATCTTTCTTTCAGCTGCATGATTCCGCGCTCATAAAATTTCTTGTTCTTATCAGCAAGCTGAACCAGGTGCGAGTGAAGGTCATCGTCATTTGTGAAAGTTTTACCATTCAAAGAATTCTGCAAACTTCGAAATAAATGGTAATCAGATGGCGCTAGATCAGGGCTGTATGGGGGATGTGGCATCACTTCCCAGCCAAGCTCCAATAGTTTCCCACGAGTTGCCAAAGATGTGTGAGGCCTTGAATTATCTTGGTGGAAAAATACACCTTTCCGATTTGGCAATTCTGGCCGTTTTTCTTTGACTGCTTCATCCAGTTTTATTAATTGTTGACAGTAAACATCAGAATTGATCGATTGGTTCCTTGGAAGCAGCTCAAAAACCACAACACCTTTGTAATCCCACAAAACTGACAGCATGATCTTTTTTGGATGCAATTCAGCTTTCGATGTAGTTTGAGCTGGTTTATCGTGTTTGCTCCATGATCGTTTTCGAACTATGTTACTGTACAGGACCCATTTTTCATCACCAGTGATGATTCTTTTTAAGAAAGGGTCGGTTTCATTTCGTGTAAGGTGCATATCGCAAAAGTTGATTCTTTGTGTTAAATGAATTTCTTTCAATTCGTGAGGTACCCAAATATCAAGCTTCTTAACTAGCCCAAGACATTTTAAATGTTTTTCAATTGTTGTGTGCGATACATGTAGCCTCTGCGCAACCTCTCGAACAGTTATATGACGATCCTCTTCAATTATGACTTTGATTTGGTAATCATCAACCTCAGTGGGCCGACCAGAACGTTGCTCATCTTTGAGGGAAAAATCTCCAGAACAGAATTTTTATACCAATTCTGACACGTGCGCTCTGTTAAGCAATTAGCACCATAAACTTCACATATATTTTTGTGAGCCGCAGCAGCTTTCTTTCCTTTACGGAAATAAAATAGTAAAATATGTATAATAATAGCTTTAATAAAAATCACGCACTACTTGCTTCTGAAGTTACGTCAATGTGACTAGTATCACGCGACAAACGGTAAAGTACAGCACTAACATACGTTATACAAAAAATAAAGCAACCCTCTCTATCAGTAAAAACCGAAAGTACTTAGTTGCCAACCTAACATTTTGAAAGACAGTTTGAAGATTATTGTAAAGGAATAGTGCTTACAGTTTATATTATTCTTCCATGGAATACATTAGTTGTATAAAATATTCGAAGGAAAATTTCATGAAAACGTTAGATCGGTTGATTCGAAGACCTAGATACAAATCGAAAAGAAAAATATGGAGCTGCTCCAATGATAAAATTTATAGATTGGAAAATAGAACAAGAAAATTACAGGCATTTGTAGTCGCTAGGAAGAAGCAGTAGGAATTTCCCCCAGTTACCTTCAAACAGAGATATTGTGCATAACATTAAAACATAATTTATGCACACTTTTATACTAAATAATTTTAAGATGTAATTAATTTTGACGTTATTTCTTTGTTGGCTTAAATGTGAGTTCAGTCTAGAAGTTTAATGTTTTCTTTAACTTTATTAGATATTTAATACACTTCTTTTCATTTACATTGAACGTATACCATCCAGACCTGAACTACTTTTAACTACTTAATAAATTTGTGTGTGATATAGCATAATTACTCTACAATTCATTAGTACTGAGTGCTCAGGTTCAAAATCATCACCTAATGTATCGAATTAACACTACTGTATTGTCAAATTAATGAATTGCTTAAACACTTCAAAATGCATTTTAAAACATTAAAAGAAATTTAACTGATTCATAATGCCTACTCCACCAACTTTTTCACTAAACTTTGTTGCAAACGCTTCATTTTTTAACACCTGTTGCCACTAACTTTAAAAATAGGTCAGTGTCTTCACGTACATTAAGAAAATCACAGGCGTCAATGCTTGTAACGAGATAAATTTCTACGGGTGTTGTCTGTCAATCTTGAAAATTATTTTTTTACTTCTTCATTAATAAATTGAAAAGTTATTGCGTGTAAGGTTTTGTTGTTTATTTTATTACATCTTCAAATATTTAAAATTCTTTATATTCTGTATATAATATGGTGATATACAGTAGTGTGCGTAAGCAAGTGACCACTCGCAAAAAATTTAATTCTTTAACAGTATTATTTCCATATTTAATATTATTCTGCTTTTACTGTCATAATAAAGTTCTAGGAATTAAACATATATTGATAAACGAAAGGAAAGGCAGTTTTTGGGAAAATATTCCCAGTTAACCCTACTCAGGTAATCTATCCCTTATCGCTAGTTATTTCGTTACCTACTTAAAAACAATTAATGTGCAATGTGTGTTAAAATATCACTGAATTTCGAAGTATTTAGTTGAATTATTGTGTTATCAATCATAAAAAGCTTGTCTATTCTAAGCCTCTAAATATTTTTCTGGTACTGTAAAGCGATTCCGCAAGTAATAATTCTTTTTATTTTATCATTCGAATGTTGATTACGTTAATTTCTTGAAGGGGTAGTGGAATGCATAGAATATCTGACGAAAATCGCCGCCACCTAGTGTTTTTTTTTTATCAATAAGACTTAAATTGCCGAAGAATTGCAGAAAAAACGAAATGTTCTTAAGTCTTTGATTTTTAAAATTATCAAATAGCCCGACGGAACCAGTTTCTTTGCTAATAAAAAAAGGACGAGAAGGTCAAGAAAAGTAAAAGGTTATGATCAATATTTGTGATAGAGTCCTTACGAAATCATCGGTAGAAGTTTCTGTGCATCCTTCTACCGTTCGGCACCATTTAATTAAACAGGGACTTGGAGCTCGTGATGCAAGGAGAATGCCATTACTGCGAAAGAATAATAAACAGAAACGATATACATTGGACACTAGATGAGTGACGACGTGTACTTGGGACAAGTGAATCCAAATTTGAAATATTTGAATCCAAAAGAAAACAATATATTCACAAAAGAGTTGGAAAAGCGTATATATAACCCATACAGTCAACAATAAAACATAGAAGTGGATATGTGCAATTATGGGGTTGCATATCTGGAATTGACTCATTAACTAAAATTACAGGAAAATGAACGTCAGCATGTAGATGCTATACCAGCAGAAACACAATTAATTGGAAATAATTACATTGGCAGCACGATAACGATCCGAAACATACCGCTAGTATCGTTAAAAATTATTGAAAAGAATTGCACAAGCTTTAATCAGGGTTTCACAAAGCCGAGATTTAAATATTATAAAACATATGTGGGATTATTTAGATCTTGAGAAGCAGAAAAGGTCGCCAACTAATGCCAATCAAATTTTTTATATGCTTTTGGAAAAGTGGAATGACATTCCACAGGAATTTCTCACAAAACTGTTCGATAGTATATCCAAACGCTTGAGAAGTGTAACATCTGCTAAAAGTGATCATACTAAATATTAACATTATTATCTTTATCTTTGTTATTAATATTTCTTATTTATTTGCAATTAGTTTTGTTCTATTATTAATATTAAAAAAGTTTACTATCCAGTAATGATGCAGAACGATAACACTGATCTAACGCAATAAAAAAACATTTTCATTTAAAAAACGAATTATAAAGTCTAATGTAGCAATAAGATATATGGTTATAACTTATACGTTAGTAGAAACTCATAAAATACTAAAAGCTTCTTTCCAATACGCCAACTTTTTATGTGTTTAATTGGATTAAATTTTAATTTTTTTTACTTTTTTATGTCGTTCGATTCAATAAATACATTTATTTTGCAATTAACTTCAGATGTTTTTTTAAATATTCTACGTTTTAAAATCAAAAAATTTTGCAGCGAAATTTTGCAGCGAAATTTTGCAAACTAATTCTTACACTATTCTACCCACATTTTCTGAACTTTCTTCAGTTTACTTTTATAATTTAAAATCGACGACAAACAAAACAATTACCATTGAAATCATGCAATTTCTTTCTCCGGCACAAGCTTGAACTATCGATTTCCTTAGCGATTTTGTAGTTTAAAATGTGTTTAGTTACAGTTAATGGCATGTACCCCCATTTGTCCATCTGCTATAAAAGAAACGTTATTACAAGCTAATCGATAAATATATAATTTGCAGCGAAGTTCTTGTCTACAACACTTACAATTAATGAGAACGAATTGGATTCGTATTGTATTCGTTTATCAGTTAACATAATGTATTTTTTATGTCATGAAATTGCATGAAAACTATTTAGAATCGCAATGCATTTCACCTTTTACTAAATGCTTTGAATATTAAGAATCGTTGTTAATAGGTGTCTATTTTTGTTCTATTTTAAAACACATATGCACGCCGTTTATTTATTATTTATGTCATCGCCGCGAAATGTATAAAAATATCTAAATTACGATAATAATTATTGTATTTAGTAATACATATTTATATAACAATAGCCAGAGTTGGATGACCTCCTCGCTATAGATCGACGTTAAGAAAACTTCCCATTATTCCTTGCACACTATGTAGAATTTCCAACGTTGCTAACTAACATCTGCCATTGCATACCAGCGCCCTTTTCCGACCAAATTACCCGTACATTTACCGGCCCAAAATTCTACCTGAAAAATCTGTCCCCTCTCTACGTCCACCCCGCCGGTAATTTATGTTCGTTGTGCAACCGACGTCCGCACGCCACACATTTAAATGGGTCTCTCTCTCGATAGTCAGTTGTTCCAAGAAGAACGGCAGGTGTTACCGTGACCTCGGTAGATGCGGCAACGCCGCGGGACGAGTTTTTTCTTCTTTCTCCCGTTTCGTTCCAACCGGCAGGCCGTTAACCGCGAACAACCGTTTCGTCTCTGTCTTTCATGTTGTTACAAGGAGACCATCTTTCGTGACGGTGAAAAGAAAAGGGAGTTCTTCTCCTTATCTATCGTCGCAGTCACCTCACCGAACGTGTTTGTTTTTGCAGATAACGTCGGTGGATCTTCGAAATCCATTTGAATCTAATCGGCATATTTCAATTTTTCTGTAATAATAACGCACATCTGTCGCGTCACGCGTTCATTCTTCTTTATTTTTCTTGTCTTGGTTTTATTAGAACCGATTCTTCGCTTACTTGATTGGCTGTCGTGTAGAGATGTGATGTAGAGATTCAATATGGTAGCGACGGTATAGATGACACCTGTTCGCTGTTGATGATAAGGCTTCGCTCGGGATGTAATTCAAGATGTTAAATAAAAGAAGCAGGAGTTTATTTCGCTTACAAAACTTAAAATTAAGTAAGTTTCGAATGGACCCAAGACATCAAAATAATAAAAACATAATAAATAAATATGAAGAATAAATAATTTAATATCTAGTGTAAAAGCGAAATCTATTTTAGATTTTTAACAAAAATATTTATTTAATTTCTAACAAAAAACTAAATACTTTCTATGTGATCTAAAAGCAGTTTGGAACGATCATACAGAATTTTTATAAATCCTTAGAATCTTCGTTATAAGTGCACCAAAGTAGCTTCCTCAGGCTAGACTTTTATAGTTTCGACTAATTCCTACTGTTTTCGGGTTCTTCTTTCAAATGCATATAAAGTTATGTACCAGCAGTTCACAATTGAATTCAAATCTCAACAGATCTTAACAGTTTCCAGGTCAAGCTAAACACATAATACTGTACCTGGTAATTAAATTGACCCACTACGAAACTATTTTAATTCCGCGAAAATTAAATAAATAAAATAACCATAGTCCTTATTTACCCGTAAAGATGTCAGGCAGTGTAGGAGTTGAGCTGTGGTGCTTCTTCAGATTTGTCTCTATTTCTTTTGGTCTTGTGTGGTTTCTTCCAGATTTGCAATTTGTTATTCAATATTTCTTTTGAAAATTGCTTTTCCTACACCTAGCCAGTTTTTTTCTGGGTTTTCTCCCTTGATCGCCTTTGCTCAATTTTGTTCCGAAGACCCATTTGGCAATTTTTATCCTCTGATATCTTTTTACATGGCCATGCCAACTCAAATTGTCCTATTATTTTCTTTAATAGACATTATTCTTAATTGTTCTAATGTTTATATTTCTAATTCTATATCTCATTGCTTTGTCGTGAATCTTTCACAGAAGCCTCATTTCTGTCGTTGTTATTCCTTCTGCCTGTCTTTCTATCAATATCCACGTTTTTACCCATATCTAATAATTAGTGTTACAACCTTTTTAAAAACATGTAAGCTCACTTCTGTAGGTGTTTTCTTCTTACCCAAAATACTATTTTTATTAACTTAAGCATTTTCCCAAATTTTATTGTCTTTGAATTTATGTTCTCTTCCATTCTTCCATCCTCTGACATAACTGAACGCAAATATATATATATATATATATATATATATATATATATATACATATATATACATACATATATATATATATATATACATATATATATAACTGCAGCATTAAACAAAGCACTAATACAAACAGATAGCCAAACCGTTTGCTGGAAAAGTCAGGCTAAGAGAATTATGCTATGAAGGTGACATGGTATTATTTTTCTCCTATTCTTTTCTACACATCGTTGACATTCTTCTTTTGTAATTTCTGCTCGTATTTGCAGAAAAATATCTATAATATGAACGTCTAACCGCAGATTAAATAATTTTTTCAAAACAAAGTCATAAAATGGTAATTAAATCTAAAGCAAGTATTTTAAAAATGTATTGTAGGTAAATTTAGGATTTCACAACACAGTTGTAAAGTAAATTACAAAAATACTTACAATACTATTCACGTTCTCTAGTTCATTATCTGATAATACATATCTATAAATATACAATAAAACTAATATTCTCTTATTTTTACTATTGAATGAATCGTGTCTATCAATTGTTTCACAAAGCATTTTATTTTCCTATGTTTTGTTTTGTTTTTTTTATTCAATAATTTATATAACACATGGATCAATAAGTCCCGAGACTAACAATGAAAACAACATTTTTTTTGCAAAATTTTTTTGTATTCATCAACATAATCACCTTTTAGGGTGATACAATGGTTCCAACGCAATTTTTCAATACCATGTTTATAAAAAAATTTATCTTTCGCTTCAAAATAAGCTTCAGTTTCAGCGATGACCTCCTCATTTGAGCCAAATCTTTTTCCCTGGAGCACTTTTTTAAGATCAGCAAAGAGCCAGTAGTCACTGGGGGCTAAATCTGGCGAATATGGGGGGTGGGGAAGCAGATCAAAACCCAATTCGTTCAATTTTGCCATTGTTTTCATCGACTTGTGGCAGGGTGCATTGTCTTGGTGAAAAAGGATTTTTTTTCTCTGCATGTGCGGTCGTTTTTTTGGGATTTCCTCCTTCAAACGCACCAGTAAGTCAATATAATCATCACTGTGGATCGATTTACCTTTTTCGAGGTAGTCAATGAAAATCACGCCATGTGTATCCCAAAAAACTGACGCCAGGACTTTGCCAGCTGACTGCTGCGTTTTCGGACGTTTCGGACGGCTTTCGCCAGCTGTGCGCCACTCAGATGACTGCCGCTTCGACTCTGGAGTGTAGTGATGTATCCATGTTTCGTCCATGGTCACGTAACGACGCAAGAAATCTTTTTTGTTGCGAGTAAATAGCGATAAACAGCTTTCTGAATCATCGACTCGTTGCTGTTTTTGTTCCATCGAAAGCAATCGCGGCGCCCACTTGGAAAAAACCTTTTTCATGCTCAATTTTTCATGAAGGATAGTAAATACACTTCCATATGATATCTGTGTCATCTCAGCAATCTCACGGAGCTTCACTTTACGATCTTTCATTATAATTTTTGTCACTTCACTCACATTTTCCGGTGTAACGGCTTCCACAGGTCTACCCGAGCGTTCCGCGTCATTTGTGTCGGTACGACCACGTTTAAACTCGGCAAACCACCGACAAATCGTTGCTTTTGATGGACAAGAGTCCGGGTAACATTTTTCAATCCATTGTTTTGCTTGCGTGGTGTTTTTACCCATTAAAAAACAATGTTTTATCAGAACACGAAACTCGGTTTTTTCCATTGTTTAAACAAACTACAAAACGACTTTACTCCAACCTCGATAACTCAGCTGTTTCTGGTCCGATCGACTTAAAATTTTGACACGTTTCAAGCAAAGGTTAGTACTCTAGAAAGACGTGGTTACTGGTTTACTACGAGCGCCATCTATGGGTTAGTCTCGGGACTTATTGATCCATGTATTATTTCATTGTATTCTATCTTTCATTACACAATGTCATTTGTTAACATTTTCAAATGTGAAAAGCAAATAAATATAATAGACAAATTAAGGACTAATGCATTAACGGAACATACAGTTTTTCATGGTGTTTTTCACTCAATGCTCTGTTTTCTCTCTTACTCATTTCTATAAAAATCCAATACTCTGTTAATTTGGTACGTAGACTTCCGCGGTCGTGGTCCATGCTATCTGCTTCTGGGTTTCCGGGCTGGAACCGCGTCACTAGTATATCTGCCGACGTTTCGTACCCATTTGTATGGGACATCTTCAGGGCTGAACTACTGCACTGAAACTGTTTCAGTGCAGTAGTTCAGCCCTGAAGATGTCCCATACAAATGGGTACGAAACGTCGGCAGATATACTAGTGACGCGGTTCCAGCCCGGAAACCCAGAAGCAGATAGCATCCAATACTCTGTTCTGTTTTTTATACCTGTCACTATTCTTTTTCATTTTCGATACAAAGATGTTTCCAATTTCGCGGTTTTTTTAAAGAATAAATAAAACACATAATTTGGGTTCATTTTCAAAAGCTTTTTATTGGTAATTGTTATGACATTTGTATGCGAAAGATAATATCTGCCAAATGGCCTCCTCTTGCAGCTCTACAGACGTCCACTCTTTTGTAAAAATTTTCAATGAAATTTTGACATAATTGAGGCCCTATCTCACCAATGACACGAATAATTTCATCTTTCAAAGCAGGAATTGATTGTGGATTGTTTTTATAAACCTGACTTTTCACATAACCACAAAGAAAATAGTCTAACGGTATCAAGTCACATGATCTTGGCCAATTAACATCACCGTTTCTTGAGATTACATGTCCAGGAAATTTTCTCTCAATAAATCAATTGATTCGTGTACAAAGTGAGGTGTAGCGCCATCCTGTTGAAATCACATATCCTCTAGATCAATATTCATTTATTCAGGTCACAAAAATTCGATTTCATCCGATGATATCGATCACCATTGGCAGTTACAGCTTCACCAGTAGCATTTTCAAAGAAGTAAGGTCCAATTACACCACCTGACCATAATGAACACCAAACGTTTAGGATGCATAGGTTTCTCATAAATAATTCGTGGGTTTTTCTCCCAGATACGGCAATTTTCTTTATTAACATAGCCCACCAAGCTCAAAATATGCCTTATCGGAAAAAATATTTTTTGAAAAAAATCAGCTGGTTGTTCATTGATGAAATTGACAAATTAACGACGATCTAAATGATCTAATGGCTTCAGTTCCTGTGTTATTTGAACTTTATATGCCTTCAGAGCTAAATCCTTGTGTAAAATACATCGTCTAATGGACATTTCAGGATCTTCAGCAACATTTTCACGAAACAAACCAATATTTTCTTGTGAACGACCTCTACCACTCTATTTTTCACTTTTTTGATCTTCCATGGAACCAGTCTCTTGAAATTTTTTAATAATTCGACCAATAGTGCTCTCAGATGGACGACTACGTAAACCATAAAATTCACGTAATTTTCTAAAAACTCTGCGCTGATTTTCATAAAATAATTCAACGATTTGAACGCGTCGTTGTACCGTATACGAACCAATTTTATAAATGTCATACATCACACTTTTTAAATGCCAACATATCCAGACAAATTCAGTGCCCCATCTATATTTTATTTATTCTTAAAAAAAACGCGCAAATAAAACTGTTCTATTGTATTTAAATTTCTCATTTGGACCTGACTTTTGCCTATTTGCTCGTTAAAAATCCACGAAAATGATCTTCGCTGACAAAGAACGATTCTTTTGTTCCAGCGATCATTTATCCTAATGACAGGAATGTTAAACGTGTGAAAAGATAGAAAATAGCAGCAACCAGTTTTTAGAGGTTACCCCTCGAGATCGTATTGTTACTTATGCATATGTTGGGATTATTCTTTGTCGACAGTAAACCAAACGTGGAAATAATAGAAACTTTCTAAACTTTTATTAACAATGCAACTCGGTAGCTATAATTATAATAACAAATAGTCTCTAAACACTTTATCTCTTAATTAACACTAATTACTTCTTGTAACAAGTCAATATTACTAATAATCCCTCGAGCACGATCCTAACTGCTAACATAAACAAGCGAATATTTTCGTATTGGAACGTGCATTTTCTCGAATCGTTTCCCGATCTTTTAGGAATTTCTCGATTTTCTTACGTGAATGTTGCATAGGTATCGTAATATTGTTTTCTGGCACCTTTATTTGTTGAGACAAAATCTACTCTTCTCATTTGTTAAGAACATAAAATAATATTTAACAACATAATCTATACATTAGGGTATTCTATGACGTCGAAAATCATCAAAAGTACATTAAATTATTATAAATCGAACCAACATTTTTCCATAATTAATACTTCTTGTTTACATTCTTTGATGTGTTACATTTTCTTTAGAAAAAATCTTAATTTTATAGTCATTTAATTAATTAAGATATGATATAAATAATTTTGTTTTAAGTCGTTGACATGTTTTGATAAGGTTTAGTTTAAAATAGTTATTAATGGTTACAGTTATTATTTTATCTAAACCTTTACAACATGCAAAGTGAACCTCCTCAAAAAAATGACGACATGGTTGTCGAAATAACTAAGATTTGCTATTTTACGTAATGAAATAAATTAAAAAAATATTTGAATGGAATATAAGAAGAAGAAATATTAACAAAAACCAGAACAAATTCTAAAGTAAATGTTTCCTAAATACTATATTAAAGTTTATCAGCAAGAAAATTATAAAACTAAACGTTAGAAAGTAAATCTATGCATGTAGACAACACAAAATCTTAACTAATAAACAAATTATTTGAAGAAATATTCCAAATTAGATGAGCTTTTGTTGTATTCGAAGATACAAACTGCAGATCATGACAGTATATCCAAGTTTCATCACCTCTCTCTGGTGCCTGTTCCTTTGTGTCTTCGGGCTGAACCTATTTCTCCACCGTGTCGTAATTGTACCTGTCGGGGGTTTAATAAAACAATATTTAGAATATCTTTAATTGGTAATACATGATACAGATATGAATATAAATAAAAGTAGACTACAGTAAACTAACACTGGACAAAAGTAAAATGGACTGTTGGGTTCTTGGGGAATCTTGGATTGCCTGAAACATACTCGTAAGTACTTCTGAAACAAAATTTATTAGTTATAAATTGTACAATTACAGTGTTTTGTAATAAGCTTTATGGTGAGTGAAGTCGTCATATTAATGTGTCATTAGTGTTATGTCAGGACTGTATACGAGTGTTCGTGTGGGCCTGAGGATACTAGTAGGTTTATATCGGAAATGACGGAGTTTCATCACCTGAATTGATGTTTAAAACTAAATGGCGATCTTTGGTCTTCTTTTTGGATTTCAGTTAAATTGTGGGTCAACTGAGACAAAACTTGTGCATTTTCAAATGCTTGTGTAAGATGATATTAATTACCTTTCACAATCTTTAAGGTCGCTTAAATACCGCCTGCAATAACATGCCAGTCCTCTTCAATCATGTCTATCTATTCTTTCTAGTAAAAGATGTTTTTCGACCTAAAAGAAAGAAAACAGCCCCCATATGTAGTTAGTGTTACAAAATCACACAATTCCATTTATAACTAACTTCAAAGAAAAGAATCCGTATAAAGAAAAGAAAAATCTTTCCCATACTTTGTATTTGTCTCGTATGAATGTTCTTTTTATAATATTAAAGTAATTATCAACGGAAAAGAAGGTAAAAAGTAACTAAAATTATCATTATTTTCCTAGGAACACACCAAGAAATAATATACAGTTTACGAATTCTTTTCTAAAAAATATAACCTTCAACACAGATTTCTTTCCAAAACATTGTCGGTTCCATCCTACACATATCTATTGTATCTGAGGAAACGTCACAAAAACTCCATGTCGTGACATAACTCGTAGTAGAAAAAAACATCCATTTTTTAAAATGGGTCCATCAAGGATCATTATAACCTACCTGACGTCTTCCGATCTTCTCCGTTCATGATAATTTGAACCCTTTCCTTTCAGTAATTTAGTTGCATAACAGGTAAGTCGTAAAAGCATTCGACTATATAATTTTAACTTTTTTATTTTTCTTTTCGTTGACTTTTTCATCCCTTTACATCCTCTCTTATTTACTCAAGTAATTTAAGATTCAAGTTCCTAGCTCT
Source organism: Dermolepida albohirtum (assembly GCA_031893035.1). Lineage (NCBI taxonomy): Eukaryota > Metazoa > Arthropoda > Insecta > Coleoptera > Scarabaeidae > Dermolepida > Dermolepida albohirtum. Next base: position 20,546 of record JAVIWB010001246.1, read on the forward strand.
TTTCCCATCACGGTACATGCTACCGAAGAGAAACTAGAACTATACATCATCTTGCATTATAAAGATAATAAAATAAGGAAAATTGATGGATTTGCAATGAAATTTCACAACTTTTAAATCAATAAGCAAACAAGTGAATAGTAATTTGATAAGTGATGCGAATATTCCGTATTATCAATTACGCTGTACACTAATTTACTTATAGATATTTATCTAACGAAAATGATACGCGAACGTTGTTATTTCGTCGTCCTGATTTTTCATTAAGTACTTTATCTGATCACAATATACTGGGTATCCCATTGAACTTTTAACTTCACAAACATTCGGAGAATTACAAAAATATAATTCGAAATAAACTATACAACTTTATGGAACCTTTCAATATCAGCTTTCACAAAAACTAAATATGAAAATCAAAATTGTTATTATACAATATACAAGGAGATTCAAATAGGCGGACACGATTTCAATAGTCTATATTTTGTGAAATATGATCTGTATTGTAAATTATATTTGTTTATACATACATTAAATTATACATGTTCAATGTGCCTTCCTTCGACTGCACGAATAACATCTAGATGGTAGCTGAATTCATCCTAACATTCTGTGTTGCCTCACTGAGTCCACCGCAACTGTGATACGGGTGACACGGGTCCTCACAATATAAAATCCTTAAGGTGCGAAATCAGGGAACCTCTGTTGCTAAAACTGAAGTACCTGATCTTCATTTCCCATGCGATTCGTACCAATTCATCGTTGAGACAGAGATTTATTCAGGAAACGTCGAACATTTAGGTACCAATGGGGATTCCACTGCTTGAAAATGAATCGAGGTGGAAGCCAGTTTTGCAACATTCTATGAAAGAAAAGTTACTCCAGTAATCGCGTTTTCATTAAAAAGGAAAAGTCTATAAACTTTTGACATTATGACGAACATTGTGTCGTTTGACTATCCCATTTAGATCAAATATCATTTCTTCTCTAACAGTAACATGAGGCGAAAACGATTCATCGTCAACATTTTGGAACATACTATCACAAAAGTCTACACGCTTTACCTTGTTGTTTACGCGAAGAGTCTGTCCTAGCCATGGTATAGTTTGTACATTAACCAGTTGCCCAACATACGTCAAACAGTTGTTTGCGGTAGACTAAATTCTTTACTCGCTTCATATTGATTTCATTGGCTCATGTTCAGAACTTACTCGAATGCGCTCCATATTATATTGTACGTGTTTGGCCTAGGCTTTTATCCGTACATAGAGAACCAGTTGAATTTGTGTTCATAAATTCAACTTCTCGCACTATATGCTATATTTGAGTTCATAATGTATTTATACCTGTATTGATATATCTTTAAAAACTATAAACCCTGGAGTGTGCAAATGATAAAATACATAACTGTATTCAATACAAAGCTAATAAGTAGAAAGGAAAAACAACGACAAAATATGTTCTAAATTCGTAATGCTTAATTTTAAAGGGCGCTCCCCACAAATGGAGAAAATACAGTGACTTTCAACGCAAGGGAGTGGGGCGTCTCACAATTTGAGAATGACTGGTCTAAAATGTATTAAATTTCAAAAAAAATTCAAAACAAATTAAGTAAAGGCCTACCATGTGTATTAGAAACAGGTCAAAATATAATATCAAAACAAAATAAGAGAACACTACCTATTATGATGCTATAGCATAATTCTACAACAAATTTGATATTTACGTGTTTGAATATTTATAATACAAAAATGATATGTCGAAATAGAAGTATATAATTTTCACGCACATATCTCAAAAGATTAAATATTTTCGTTTAATGTATTGTATTTATCTAACCTATTACAAAATGATTTTTAAAAGCCGAAAATCGCATAGAGTTTGGAAGATGTTAAAACAAATTGGTACCTATAAAGAAAGTGATTTTATAAATTTCGCCATAAAGACTGCTTTCCAAATTCCAGCGGACGTACATAATTAGTTTCCCTCTTTACTTTTCCGTATCGAACAACCTAACTCACAGAGCAACATGAAGTTATTTTTACTGGTTACCCATTAAGCAACTGTACACAGTAAGATCTGTTAGACTATGTCAATTACAACACCGTTTAATTAGCTTTGACGTGCTGTCAGAAAAGTTGTAAATTCTTTTTAATTTCTTGGTTTTCATCACCCTCTTACATATTTTGAAAAACATCGTCAATATTCACGGTGAAAAGTATTTAAATTGTAATTTAAGGAGTCGAAAACGGTGCGCTTAAAAAAACCATATAGATGTTTTTAGACTAATTTAATAACTTTGTTTATTGCTAAAAGTACCATCTACGTTCACCCTAATTTTTGCGTCAGTCACTTGTTTGCTTGTTTACAAGCTGCAGCGTTATTTGCGAATGAAAAATGTTTTTTTCGATTTCGATTTTAACAATGCGGAACATATGAAACTTATCTAGTATAGATACGCTCAAAGAATGGAGGAGAAAAGTTTACTGGAAAATTTTTAAACTAATATAATGCGAAATCACAGTACACATGGATAGAATACATTAGAAGATCAATAAGCGAACAAGAATTCCAACAACTGAACTTTAACGATTACAGGTTATGACTATTAAGCATCAGAGAATGTCGAAAAATGATTGGACAATTTGTATTAAGCTTTGCACACCGAACGAAATTAATGCCCTTAAAATATAATATTTGATGTATATTATATTTTATTAATTCAATTCTTTTCTATAATATATTTTTGCCTCACTGTAGATGCTACGAATGTAGTCCCAGAAATACCCGACCTAACAAGGAAAACAAAAAATTTTTAAAAAAATCTTTATTTGTCTACATAATCTCTTTTAACTCGATACACTTTTCCCAGCAATGTCCAATATTTATAATGAGAATCGTTGAGCTCTTCCTCGTTGGCAAATCTTTGACCGCCAAGCCATTTCTTCAAATTTGGAGACAGAAAATAAACCGAGGGAGCTAAATCTAGCAAATAAGGTGCATGAGGAAGCAATTCGAATTTTAACTCATTAATTTTGGCCATCGCGTAAACGGATGTGTGAGCTAATGCATCATCTTGATGGAACAAAACTTTTTTGTCATCACTTAAACGCTGCAATAAGTTCATATTATACTAGTCGTTTACTGCTTTTCCTTTTTGAAGATAATCAATGAAAATTATCCTAAAAAACTGACGGCATGACCTTGTCTGTAGATGGAACTGTCTTCGCCTTCTTTGAAGCCGATTCTCCCATTTCGTTCCATTGTTTTAACTGCTTCTTCATCTCTAGTGTGATGCAATAGATCCATGTTTCATCCATGGTTATAAATCGACGCAAAAACTCGGTTTTATTGATTCGACAAACACTCGATTGAAACATTCTCAAGACGTTGTTTGTGTTCCAAATTTTTTTCAATGTGCGATGTCAGCACTTTTTGAAATGTATACCATATGACCGTGGCCTAAAATCGCGCACTTTTAAGCCACGGTCATCCAATATTATTTTGGAGATTTTTTCACCATATCTGGTGTGGTCATCTCATTTAGTCGACCACTGCGATGTTCGTCTTGGCAGCTCGTACGACCTCGTTTAAACTCTGCCATCCAATATTTTACTGTTGTAAATGAAGAAGCAGACTCCCCCAGAGTAGAATCTATATCCGCTTTGATATTGGTTGGACTGGGACCTTTCAAATTGATAGTATTATATCACATGACGATGACCAATTTTTTCCATGTTTACAAATTCACTGAGGGCACTCACTATTGATGATTGCCGACTCAATAGTAAACAACGTAGCGTCGTAAAACTTTAAATTTAAGCTTTATAAGGTTGGTACTTTCTACCGTAGTCATTCTTTTCAAACAGCTACCCTTATATAATATTGTTCACATATTTCGTTACGTTTAAAAATTCCTTGGTCACTTTCTAAAACTAGTAATACGTAGACTTTTATTACGTTCTTTTGTCGTTTGTGTGAAATTCCTAATTATATTTTCATAACGTAATTTTGCAATTCCATTAAAATGTCATTAGCAGCTATGTATATATATATATATATATATATATATATATATATATATATATATATATATATATATATTTAATTTTAAAGCAATAGATACAGCAGTAAAATTTCACATCGTAAATACAAGGAAATCATCAATTTAGCGTAATAATAATTCCAAGGTGGAATTATAATATAAAATCTAAACTCGGATAAAAGCAAATTTGCAAATCAATTTAGAGGTATTTACATTTCTCGTTCTCTGTCAATAAATTTCTTTGTGCCTCAAGATTTTTTCCTTTTCCCTACTAATTTTCGACCGAAATAAGAAAAAATAATAATAAAGAAAACGGAAGAACGAAGAAAAAACTCAATTATTCCGCTAAGAAGCTCTGAAAATCACTACCATCACCTTTTTGTTGACTTAGCGGGCAGGGCAAATCGAAAATTTAATCAGAACTCCGGGGCATTATTAAATTTTATACTTTATAAAACGCGGGGATCATGTGCCTTAATTACACGCTCGGGGAAAACCATCCAGCGGAGATGGAAATAGATGAGACGGGGTCGCGAAATCCACCAAAAACTGTAATTAAATCGTGTTGAGCGTAGACTATACACGCCAGCCGGTTTCCCTAACGGGAAATGTAATGGCCGTTGGACCGTTTTCACGACAGGTGTCGCCGCCACATGGCTTTCCCAAGACGAATACACACTATTACACGTGATGGTCGAATATTTCGTTAATCTCGGGAGTGATCCTTCCTTTTCGTACAGCGTGCGGTCCTGTATCAATTAATTGCGCACTAGGGGTGGTCTCGAAATGCATCTTGTACGATGCGAACACAAAATAGTTCTTTGTGTGTAGTTGGCACAGGCCTAATACCTGACATACCACCGTGCACGGGTTGTAAGACCATATACGAGGTGTGACCATTAAATAACGAAACTGACTCTAGTACAGAAGAAGTGCGCATGCGCCAAACGCCAACGACAGACAGCTATTTATCGAGAAGCCTTCTTTTTCGAATGCAGTACCTCTCACATCTGTAAACAAATCAGTATAGCCGTAGCCTTCGTTCGCATTAGAGTTGTTTCTTTGTTTCGCCGGAAAAACGTTAAGTAACTATTAATCCACATTACTACCTTCACGTTCTTGCTCAACTCCGTGAAAGAATAAGGAAAAAACGACCCGAATTGTGGAAGGACAAGTCATGGGTTCTCCACCAAGACAATGCACCGGCTCATTCCGCATTGTCAGTCAAGAGGTTTCTAACCAAGTACAGTATCCCAGTACTAGACTATCCGGCTTATTCGCCGGATCTTGCGCCGACTTCTATCTGTTTCCTAAGGTGAAATCTGATTTAAAGGGAATAAAATTTGAGTCAGTTGAAGCTATGAAAGCGAAAGCGGCACGCGTCCTGAAGCAGCTGACAGAAGAAGACTTCCAGCACTGTTTTGAACAATGAAAGATTCGCATAAAGCGTTGTAGGGATAGAGGAGGGGTATATATTGAAGGTGATAATAAGTAAATATGTATGAAATCAAAATAAAATGTTTGAAATTGCAACACCTCGTACACACACTTTTTTAATGTTCGGTGACGGTTGCTAATAAAATTGTAGTACTCCAAAATAATTAACTTTTATTTCCTATCACTAAGTATACTATAACAATACTTAAACATAGACCCTTAGAAAATCAAAATGATTGTTAAATTGGGAGCTTTCCTTTGACATAACCTTTCTGTGACCATTTATGTAGAAAGGAAACTTATTGGTTTCAATGCTGAGAAAGAACTGACTTCTAAATTAACATTTTACCAGAATAAACAGATTTTCCGCCACTACAACAATAATGGGATGGCAACAATTATGATATGAAGATTATAATAACTTTTTACTTTAGAAAAGAAGATTATAATGATAACATTATGCTAATGAAATAATTAGTATAGCAAATCTCCAATATCTATAAAATGTGTAACGATTATTCTAATCCGTATATGTACTAAATGAAAAAACTAATGCAAATTGAATTACAATTTTCACAATATCATGAATCCAATACAGTGAATACAATGAGAATACAATACATTGGGAATAAATGGAAATTACAAGATTAGAATTAAAAATTATAATATTAATAACCACAAGACTTTCTATTATTTATTATATTTATTTCTAAATAAATACTTTCTAGAATTATTTTAGTTTTAATAAAATTAACGATTATATATATATATATATATATATATATATATATATATATATATATAATAAAGCAAGATAATTAAAATGGGTTTAAGAAGAAATAGTCCTACTAATGAAGGAGCTTGTAGTAATGCTGAACGATAAATGTAACCGTTAATGATGGATTGTTTCTAATTTGCTTATGTACCATCTCTTTTAAGTTTTGCATAGTAGGACATAGAGAGCGTTAGTAATCAAATGTCAGTACTAAAAATTAACCTCCACCATTAGCTAACCTAAATTCAAAGTTTCAGTGCGATACGTGGAGTGTTAGTTGAAATATGGAATTAAACCGAGAACATTTCCGCAGAATAACTTTTTTTAATTTTAGAAGACAATTATCTCAACAAGAACGCCTCGCTGAATTAGTTTCTGTTTTCGGCGATGAAGCACTACATCAGTCAACAATTTCTCGTTAGTATAGAGAATTCAAAAGTGAGCGGATTAGTCTTAGCGGCGATCCAAGAGCAGGTTCATCAAAAACGGCAATCACTCAGGAAAACGTCGATGCTGGGCGCAAGATCAACGAAAACCGACATGTGACATATCGCCAGATTGAAGCAATATTGGAGATTTTAAAGACCTCATTTCAAAAAATTTTATTTCAAGAATTGTGTGTAAAAGAATTAGTTTCCCGTAGGATACCGCATCTGTTGACCGAGGAACAGAAAGCAGCTAGGATGAATTGTTGCCAAAAAACTAGATCGGTTCAAAGCTGAAAACTCTAACAACGTGTACAACATTGTCAGTTGTGATGAATCTTGGATTTACTCATACGAGTCAGAAAATAAAAGCCAGTCCTCTGTTTGGACGTTCCAAGGTGAAGAAAAGCCGACAAAAGCCATCCATTCTCGAAGTGTCTCCAGAAGGATGGTCGCGGCAATTGTCTCGAAAGCAAGTCATGTAACAACAATTCCTCTACAAGGTCAAAGAACTGTTACTGGTACGCAACCACTTATTTGCCGCAAGTCATCCATGACCAGTAATCCTCCACCAAGACAAAGCAAGTTCGCACACAGCACGCAAGACAATTGAACTTTTAACGCAACAAAACGTCGAATTATTGGATCACCCTCCATGCAGTCCGGACCTAAGTCCCGACGATTTCTTTATGTTTCCGAAAATCAAGAACAGACAGGGTCGTCAACGGCAGTTTTGACTGTACCAACAAAGGAGTGGACGCATGCAAAAGTTCATTAATCTTCGTGGAGAATGCTTTGAAAAACAAAGAAGACTTTAGAAACTATCTCCTGTTTTATTTCAGTTTTATATATAAAACTTAAAAGACAACCCACGTACATCCTATTGTATATAAACATTTTGCAACAATTAATAAATATAGCCAGAAATATACGTCACTATTTCTTAATTGAAAGATTTTTCAATCAATTCATCAAGAGATAGAAACAATAAATCTAAAGGCGTGTGTATTAATGTAACCCAAAAATGACACGTGAAATTTATATGACAACCAGACAACAAGAAGTAGTTATCTTCATAGATGTTAGCTAGCATCCGAGCACAGTAAACTAAACGCTGTAATTTGTCATGTTGGTTTAGTTTATAGTGCATTTGAATTTTGTAAGGTAAACCGTAAAACCATTAAATACAGATCTTATTTTGGACCCAGTTTTGTGGCTTCTTTTTGTCGACTGTATTACTAGTTTCGTTTACTTTTCGTTTAGCTGAACACTCCTTTTTCCTTCGTGACTTGCCGTTTAGTGGTAATTCAACATTGCAACTACTTTTAATTTTATCAATACGTTTAATCCACTCTAATTTTATATGACTTGCCCATAACGCGAACATGAATTTGTTATTACGTGTTACACATTATGTTGAAATATTATTTAGAACAGATAAGTTAAAATGTGCAATCATATATAACACATCTATAAGAGTCACCAAGATCTGTGCATCACTGAAATGTATTTCCCTGTTTTCGTATAATTTCTTGATTTGCAATAGTCAATCTCGTACTTATTGTATTTGTTTATTTCTTTGAGTGTCATTTATCTATGTCGTTCATTTCACAAAAAAAATTCAAAAAATCTAGGAAGGACAATGATAAAAAGTCGTATTAAAGGAGTTGTGTCATGTATCAGATTGTACTGGTTCACCTTTCCCTTGTTTAGAGTACTTTTATAAGACACATATATAAATAAAACTATTTTTAGATGCTTCATATTGCATTAATTTAATCAGACTATTGTGATAATGAAGTTAAAATTGAATAATCTAAACCCATCGAAATTTACTCAAATTATGTAAACTTAGCTTAGCTGGTCACTGGTGACCTTTACAGCGCTATAAACAAACTTCGGTCACATGTGTCCTCCGTAATATTTAACATGTTAACAACGTACAAAATTACACTATTTGGTGAGCCAGACTTCTGAAATTCCTGCTTGAATTAAGATCGAGTCAACTTTATGTAGGATTCATTATTTCTGCCAAATTCGTACAAGCGTTATATGCTATTTCTTCAATTCAAGTATAAGTATGTATCTCCTACACTGACAATGTTATATAATATATAGAGAGAGGATATGTTACGTTAATTTTGATATAAAAAAAGTTTTACCTAAAACCACCTTCCCGCCAGCTTAGATTAAATTTATAACTTCAGGAATCTATAATTTATAATATCAAATATACAATTTAAGTTTCTTTATTTAGTAAAGCTTCTTATAATATGAAACTTGTCCACAAATTCAAAAAAATGAAATTGAATTATGTTAAATCTTCAGTCCGTCAACACATTTTGAATTGTTAACAATCTCTCTCTATTCTTTACTAATTCCAATGTAAGTGCACTCAAAGGTATATTACTTCCTTAACCTGAAGGTGGACAAACGTTGGCAAGAACGCGCAGAGATAAATTTACTTTCATACGTCATTTCCTCATCCAACCTTGAATCTTAAGTCATGGGACACATTACTGAGTTAATCGCTGACGGTTGATATATAACCCCTCGCCACATTAATTTTCGAATTCTGTATACGTATTTCGACAACTAAGTTGTCATCATCAGCAGATAATTAAAAAGTGTCGCACCTGGTAAACTACGGCGAAAAATACCCGTACGAAAACAAACTTCGTACGCGATCCGTACCGTTGAGAACCAAAATGTACACTGAGTGTGTGCAGTATACATTTCGCCGTAGTTTACAAGATGCGACACTTTTTAATTATCTGCTGATAATGGCAACTTAGTTGTCGAAATACGTATACAGAATTCGAATATTAATGTGGCAAGGAGTTATATATCAACCTTCACTGATTAAGTGAATCAACCACAGGCTCCATCAAAATTACCATTAATGAGTTAGATGATTTCTTGTATTATTTTGTAACTTTTAAATTTTGCCATATTTTTCAGCTTAGATCGACAATCAACTTTGTAACAACCAACCCTAAGCTAAACTAAAATTGGTACCATCACGTACCAACTGACGGACCTCTATCTTACCCTAAAATATATCCTGGTTAAGTACTTAGGTGATATTACAACGAACATGGTCCAGATTTACTCTAATATCACTAATAATAAGCGTAACAAGTAACAATACGTTCGCAAACGATATAGCATCATTGGATACTAGTAGTGATTCTACAACTATGTTGAATTATCCCAAACATCATTAACTAACCTCCAACAGGGCAAAAAAGGTGCAAAATAAAGACCAATCAAATTAAATCAAGTTATATAACTCTCATTAAACAATGTAACAAACAATGTAACCTCAAGGCGAAGGTGTCAAATATTTCATTGTTCATTTGGATATACGACTACTTGGAACAATCATATCTTTTAGCTGGAGCTGCTGTTACCGAATTCCAGAAACTAACATCTCGACTATATTCACTATTATTGGGGGGAAATAAGCTTATTCTGTACAAAATGATTAAGTGATTGGATCCATTATGGATTTATGGCGTTCAACTTTCAGAAACCGTGAGTGCTTCTGATGTAGAAATATTACAGCGCTTCCAATCTAAAGTCTTGAAAACAATTAGTTACTTATATAAAACAAAGTAAGGTAATCTGTAATTGTTTCCAAAATTTTACAATGGAAGCGCTATAATATTGCTATATTAGAAACACTTCTGGAAATATAGCGCTTCTAATCTGAAGTTTCGAAAACAATTACAGGTTCCTACTTTATATTATTTTTAGTAAACAATCTAATAAAAGGACAATAAGAAATTCGAATATCTTTGGAGAGACGTGAAGGAGTTTCTTTGAGGAGACTTTTTTAAAATATTTAACAACTAAAAAGCTATCTATTTGTAGAAAACATTTAAAATAAAATTCACAGCAGAAAAAATAAATCAAATATAAAATTGCCTAGAATAAAATAAAATGCTTTGAATTACGAATCGATCTACCAGGTCCTCAGGTTTAAGAACCTTAATCGATGCACTTCACATTGGTTATTTTAAGCAATCGATTACCAAGCGTTTTGAAGGTTGCATTGAATGAGTTCTCATTCACCAAATTTCAAGTTATAATGTTCGATTTCTTCTTTCTCTGCTAATACTACTAAGTCTTCTACTGACTATAATATAACATACCATTTAGACATTGTCTAAAAATTACAGCACCTTATTCTGGAGGCATTGAAAAATTTCGAGACTGTAAATTGCTAGCTGCGCCTCATAGTTGAAAACTGTAGATATATATCCGTTTTGGGATAGTTCTACATACCATATTCACTGAAGATTGATATATAACCCCTTTGTACATTAATTTTCATATTCCGTATACGTCTTTCGACAACTAAGTTGTCATCATCAGCAGATAATTAAACAATGTCGCATATGAAAAACTACGGCAAAATACCCGTACGAAAACATATTCCACGCTGAGTGTGTTTCGGCTTGCGACGGTACAGATCGTCCTTCTGTGCAAAATTGTCGCGAATTTCTGGGGAATGTTGTTTTTTGATTCGTATCATCTCTAAAGAATAAAACCCGTATCCCTAAAATTTGTAATTGTGTTATTTTTTAATCTCTAGTTCAAATAAACAAAATTATATAACCTGTTAAAATAGGTAATATGTTTTGATAGACCCTGTATATTCACAGTCATTGTATTCATTTTTATACGTATGTCCCTTAATTTACAATCATGCTTTAAAAATACTTATATAGAAGCACTATACTTATCGAACAACGCCTATTATACACACTCTTTAAAAGGTTTTTTCGTGCATAATTTTACTAAAGCCATGCCAGTATAATTTTACGACAATCGAGTTAAACACAATAAAATCATCGTCAGCTTGTAAAATTAATGAATACCATCACGAAATGTTACAATAATATCGTGAAGGCGACACGACGCGGTTGGGGTGAAAATTTTGGCATCCGAAAAGTTTAGCCATTTCGCCATGTTCGATTTATGCAAGTGTGTCCTACAAGTGAGGTGCGGAGAGTGGAGCTGGTCTAGAAAATCCGCCCGTCGCTTTGGGTCACACGTCTCGAGCTTTTTATTTAACGACCAGTTTTATAGGTGTTAGTCGCGGCTATATATAAATCTCGCCATACACATATGTATTTTTCGGCTTTTGTTATTGTACATATTAACGACAAATATAGAATCTTTATTTGGATTTGTGTAGGAGTAAGTACAATGTTAGAAATCCCATCGTGAAGCCACATATCGATTCGACAAATGACTAGTCATAATTTTGGTAATTGTTTCGAGAACTTTATGGATAATGACCTAATTATGTACGAGGGTAGTTTGACAAGTAGTGAGAATGGAAAAGAAAAACGAATTTTTTAAATACAAAATAATTTTTATTTTTCAATATATTCTCCTAAAAGAGCAATACATTTATTCCAACGGTGCTCCAATGCCCTTATGCCATCTCTAAAATGCGATCCCGGAAGGCTTGCAAAATACTCATTTACGAAGATGATAAGCTCGTCGTTAGATGAAAATTTCTTTCCACCTAGTGCCGTTTTCAATTTTGGAAAAAGGTGGAAGTCGGAAGGGGCTAGATCCTGCGAATAAGGCGCATGCGGTACTAATTGGAAATGCAGCTCGTAGATTTTGAACATCACAACTGTGCTGGTATGCGAGGGAGCGTTGTCTTGATGAAACAGAATCTTTTTCTTTGCCATTCCTGGCCGTTTAGCACGAATCTCAACATTTAATTTTTGTAGAAGTTCTGCATAATATTGTCCGTTTATTGTGGCACCTTTCTGAAGGTAATCAATGAGCAAAATGCCCTTTGAATCCCAAAGAATTGATGCCATCACCTTGTTTGCCGATAAAGTGGTTTTCGCTTTTTTTGGAGGTGTAGAACCACATTCTAACCATTGTTTCGACTGTTGTTTAGTTTCGGTGTACTATAGTGTATCCAAGTTTCATCGCAAGTAACAAATCGCCTACAAAAATCAACCGGATTCCGCTTATAAAGGTCCAAACACTCATTGGAAATGCGCAAACGAGTGAACTTTTGATCTGTCGTAAGCAATCGCGGCACCCCTCTTGCCGAAAGCTTGGAAAGGCCCAATTCTTTCGTTAAAATGTAGTGTACGCATTCTGTTGTAATGTTTACCATATCTGCTATCTCTTTCACTTTGAGTCGTCGATCTTGCGTAATAATTTATGGATTTTTATAATCATTTCCTTAGAAGTCACGATTTTTGGTGCTCCAGAGCGCGCTTCATCAACACAGCTTGTTCTACCACGTTCAAATTCATTTACCCATCTACTTGTTGTGGCGGATGATGGAGCAAATTCACTTAATGTTTCCCGTAACTCATCTTTTATTTCGGTAGCTTTCATTCCCTTAATTACGAAGTATTTAATCACCGCACGATACTCTGCTTTTTCCATTTTAACAAAACGACTTGTTGCTTCTTTTTCAATCAGCAGTCAAAAATATACTAATCAACCGATTTATCTAAATATCGTAATGTAAACATATAAATAGGCAACCTAAATTACAGTGCATTTGTTTTACCAATTAGCGCCACCTACATATGTGCCATTCTCACTACTTGTCAAACTATCCTCGTACAGAAATAAAAATACTTATATGAAATATATAGTTTAGTGTTCTTTTTCTTATTTAAATCCTTAAAATTAAATCGAATCTAATTACTCTAATCCGTAGTGAATCTTTTTCATCCTCTGGAGCTCAACTATCTAGATATGCCGAATTTATTTAATTCATCGAATGTCCGCTAGATATTTTATTTTCTAATTCTCATCATAAAAATGTTATTAATAGTCTTCGAAGGTCAACCAAAGCGAGGTCTTTTCCCTTTAAAAATCATATACTTGTATTTCTAATGAATTTTGTTGACCAGTATCTTTCAAGTTTGCAAAAACAACATGTAACCCAACGTAAACATAGCTTCTTAACGGCTAAATGTTCATGCAGGATCTTATGCACGCTGGTGTTACTAATACCTAGAGATGCCTCGATCTCACGGTATGTCACATGACGGTCTTACATTATCAATTCAGACACGGCATTAATGTTTTCCGGCACAACAACATTTGTGGGACGACCTTCACTAAATTCATCGTCCAAAGAACGTCGGCCAAGTTTGAAGTCACTCTACCAATGATATACTGTAGTTTTCGATGGTGCTTCATCACCATATAAAGAATGCAGCTCGTCGATGCATTCTTGTTGAGATAAACTACGCCGAAAGTTATGAAAAATAATTGCACGAAAATGTTCGCGCGAGTTAATTCCATTTTTTCGCATTTTCAAGTTACTGTTAGCAATAGAAATAGCAACGCATAATAAAACTGTCAAGGTAAATATATTGACAAAAATGACATACTTCACGATGCAATCATCAGATCGAAGGCAACAGTAACAGTGTTGATAATTCCCGAAATATAAACGGCTACCCTCGTAAAAATGTGTAGCGAACAAAATGAAAAATTTTGCAAAAATTATACTCTCAACTTTCAGTTACGAGACTTCATTATATTTATTATATTTAACTTTAAAGACTTTCAATTTACTTAGTATCAGTAAGCAAAATAAAACCATATTATAAATATACAGAAAGTTTAAAATTAATTTTTTTTTAAATAGAAAAATTATTTGAAAATTAATACTACTTTTAAATTGTTATTTCAATATAAGTTTCACGAACATTTTAATACTCAAATATTACACATTCTACACCCAAATATTGTCTCGTGCGACCAATTAGAAAGTTACGACTTTTATCTTAACTAAAAACAATATTGCGATTGCCAGGACCGGACAATCAAAATTGAATTAAACCCCAGTCAGAGTTGGAACCCTAGAAATTGCCTAACTAGGATAAAGCTAAATGCGTTTATAATTACCTAATTGGTCTTAAATCTTAATCCATTTAATCTTTGCCTTAATTCTCTCATCCTGATGTCGAGCTATTCTCTAATTATCTGTTCCTGTCCTTCGAAGTTTTACTGTGTAGGCATATTACTGAATATTAATTATTGACAGATAGGATTTATGTGATGGAACATAAAACAATTTCATTATTACTGTTTTTGCAATAACACAACATGCTTGTAGAAAAGATGAATACACGAGATATGTGTATGTATTAAGTCTGCCAAAACGAGTGTTTTCGCAGTAGCGTACGGCACAGTTACTACCAATATTAAAAATAATAAATGTAATTGCTTACTATTTTAGTTTTTTTTGTGTTGTTGATGTAGGGTGACGTAAAAATTCGCTGTAGTTTTGTGTCATTAGTATGCCTTCCAGTGCTGAATCAGTCATACTCCTACGGCGAGGTGTAAATATGTTGATGTATTTGGAAAAGGAGCGTTCTGCGTCTAATGATGTGTGACGTTGGCATCATATTCGCACTCTTGCTTTTCAGTTAAACTCTTGTCTATACGCACTATAATTTGAAAAGCGGGATTCTTATTTATAACCGCACACACGGTTGTTTATCTTCCTATATTATATGTTAGGTTTAGGCTTTGAGGTAATATACTATAATAAGCGCTTCATGTAATGACAGTTTAGTGTTCTCTAATTTGGAAATAGTATCTAAAGGAATTGAACAATTTTCGGAAATACGCTCTATTTGAGTATGAATTTCGGTATCTGAAACCAGTCGTTGACTTACTGGAATTTCCTGAGCATCTTGCGGATTTAAATTTAAGCTTTAAGCCATGTTCCCCATCTCGTCAATACCGGCTGTGGTAGCTGAGGAATGTCTGAACAAGCCTGTTTAAACTTACGAATACGTTTTGTCACGAATGCGTTTTGGAGACTTAATAAAAATTTTTTGATAGATACTATAAATTGGTCTTGGATTACTGTTTCTAATAATTCGGCTACAAGATAACATGCATGGAGCAAACATGTTACTTGAAGTAATTGAGGATAAGATTGTTTTAGTAACTTTCCAGCTTTAACCATATTCAGACCCCCATCTGTAACCACTATTACAAGTTAGGTTGCCAATATATTGCATTTTCCAAATGTATGTTTTGTAGTTTCTACTATCCTTTCCGCTTTTGTCTTCTGTAGTAGTCTGCTGCGTAAAACACTGTTCTTTCTTGCGTCCGTTGTTTCGTCTACCGTCAGCCGTATTTTTTAATCTTTTAACTCTTTTATTTGATCCGTAATTGTGCTTTTCACCCGAGCGAAATTATACTGTAAATGACCTCTTATTGGCAATCTTCATTCCGTAACGTATTTCCCCCAAATGTTTCGAAATTCTTCGTTGTCTAGAATATTTTGTAGAATGTTGCACACACTTAACATAAAAATAAAGTCATATAGAAATTTATAATATGGTACATCACGTTGCGCATTTGACCGGTGTTGTTTGTTATTAACATGTCTTTTACACACAAAAATACTGTACGGTAAATATTGCAAACAATACATTTAATAATAGTGCCAGTGTATTCAAATGTCGAAAATCGGTTAAGAAATCTATTAACACTCTTCAAACATAACAAAGAACGCCGTCGATTCGTCATAATCAATCTAATCTGGCATTCATACACATACCATACGCATATGAATCACGGCTTCGGGTATACCCGACCGCTTTCGAAATATATCATCGCCGTCAATGTGTGCGCACTCGTTTCTGCAGACTTAGTATGCATATACTAATTACACTACGATTTAAATTTCTAGGAAAATGAAAAGGAACTTAATATCTAAGTTACTAACATAATATTCACATATAATTTCTGTCAACCTTAATTGAAGATGTTATCTTAATGTTAAAATATTAGTATAATTTACGCTACCTAAGCAATACCTGTTTATAATTATACACCTTCCGACACGAAAATAACCGGAATGACTAAAAAAACGAAAATATTTAAGAAATCTTTACAAAAATCATTTTATTTATTCAAAATACTCTCCGTTAACAGAACATAATGGTTCTAGATTTGCATCAAATGGCTTTTTTATGTCGCTGTTTGCTATGATGTTAACATTACTTGTCGCTGACCGTTGGGTATATACAGCTTGCGGAATAAGAAATAATAGCTTTTTCATCAGATAGTTTACAAAAGCAGTTTCTTCATAGACACCGCGTCAATAAAAACGAAACAAATATATTTCAATGATGGTTGGTCACTGAAAATAATTCTGTTCAGTTTATAATTTTAATTTGTCTAAACTAAGGTATTTTCAAACAAATGTATAACAATAATAAAAGCAATAAACAGATACGTTACAAACAAAAGAAATAACAATAAAAGAGGGTATATTGCAAGCACATTCATTAGATTCGCATTACAGTTACCTCTTTATCAAACATACAATAAGCGTAACATAATAAGTTTATTTAATAAAGTAACAAACGAAATATCAAATCCATAATCCATCTACTTCATTCAGTACTAGACGCTCTAGCAATCTTCAGCCACTGAAATGAAGTTGGGGTTGGATAAGTGCAAACTATGCTACCTATCTTCTTCTGGGCTTCCGGACTGGAACCGTGTTACTGGTATAACTGCCGACGTTTCGTACTCACTCGTACTCACATCTTCACTTTTTGTTGGACTGAAACAGTTTCAGTGCAACAAACAGTAGCAGTAGTTGAGCCCTGAAGATGTCCCATACGAGTGGGTACGAAACGTCGGAAGTTATACCAGTGACGCGGTTCTATTCCGGAAGCCCAGAAGAAGATAGTATGGACCGCGACCGCGGAAGTCTACGTATGCTACCTATTTTAAAAAATACAAGATATGATATAGGAATAGATACAATATGGGATGAGATGGACTTTAGCCAGAAGAAACTTAACACAAACTTCTTTTATTAATCATTCATTGATTAAAACCCAAATTTAAGAGAAATTTGCGAAGCGTCTACAAACAGCTTTCAGTAGTTACGCCCTGAAAATAAAACTAATGCAGCTATCACATAGGCAATCCCACTTCTGACTTACTCATTTGGACTCATAAAATGATCAGATACAGATCCAAACTCTCGGAATAGACTCGTCAGAACAATAGTCACCAAACATCATAAATATTATCAACATTCTGCGGTAGAACGGTTTGTTACCCAGAGAAAAAGGAAAAGTTGTTGCTATAAGAATGCACATTATAAACAAATAAATAACTTCGAAGCATACTTTCTGATCATAAAAAACAATACCCTTGTAAACAATAATACAAGCAGGAAAAAAATCACACCATTAACCTCAGTAATATAAATTTTAATTCAAAACATAGTAACCAACAACAATTAAATATAAATTTGCATGAACAAAATAATACATGGAACACATCCACGCCAAATAACACTTTTAAAAATAGACAGCTAACAACTGGAATATTTACGCAGAAACTGAAGGTTTAATGCTTGCAACACAAGATTAAATTAGAAACTATAGTAAATACATCACTAGGTCACAAGACATTAGAAGCAATTGAACACATTGCAGGTGTATATACCCAATACAGACAAGAAACATAACTCGACATAACAATATCTATAAAATAATACATAAAAATCTTCCAAAAATGCAAATTACTAGATACTACTGACCCATGATACAATATACCCAATACGTCTATCTATATCAACCACTCGTAACGTATAGAAAGATGCAGCGAACATATCTCACTAACAGAAGAGATACAGCAATTATGGCATAAGAAACGAGTTAAAATTGTTCCAATTACAATTTCTACTACTGGAGTAATTCCTAACCAACTTAATATCAATCCCAATATAAATATATATTATAATGTAAAAATTATAAAAAATGTTATTAAAACCGGCTCAATCGCCAGAAGGTTTCCGAGTGTGTACAATAAAAATGAAATATATATTTCTACTTGCATTTGATAATATAATACTCTTTTATATAGAGATGTAATGTACCGTTTTATGATGTACATTAGCACCGCAGTTTCAGCTGCGTACAGACCGAGCTAAAACTCATAGATATATGTATGAGTTGACTGAAAAGTTCGTCGGTATTAGGTTGACGAAGTACGAGAAAAATTTACGCCATAATAATAAAAACTTTAATAATATCTATATTGTCCTAGATTTCAACCACTTATAGGTAAAAATTATTTAACCAAACAATAATGTATAATAGTAAAGAATAACTAACATTTTAAGCCATAAATCTGTGAATAACTACACTTAAACTTTTACGCCAATAAAAATGTCGTTAAATGTATTTTCGGTGTTGCGACAGTGGCGCCTTCACTATTATATAACTTATAGGAGTAGTACAAAAGTTGAAGGATTACGTATGGTCGTTTATTGGACGTACAACTTAACTTAAGAGAGCACTTGTGAACAGTTGGTATTGTTAGATAAAAGTTTGAATAAGAATCTTCCACTATTATGTACTGTTATGTCAGATAATAACGGGCGTTTTTTTTAGAGGTATAGAACTTTGAAAAGGAATAAAACAAATATGATTTTTTTTAAACTGACATGAAATTTACTTTATTCGAAAGATAATCTTCTGGCATTATAATTTAAATATGACTTCTGGCATATGACCGCCAGGGCTGGCTCGGACGTAGTCTAATCTGGAGGGCCAATTTTCGATGACTTTTTCCAACATTTGTTACGGCCACAAATGTTCGGCAATAACGCGGCGAATGTTGTCCTCCAAGTGGTCAATCGTTTCGGGCGTATCGGCGTAGACTAGCGACTTCACATATCCCCACAGAAAATAGTCAAGCGGCGTTAAATCGCACGATCTTGGAGGCCAATTCACGGGTCCGAAACGTGAAACTATGCGGTTACCAAACGTTTCCTTCAATAAATCAATTGTGGCACGAGCTGTGTGACATGTTGCGCCGTCTTGTTGAAACCACAACTCCTGCACATCATGATTGTTTAATTGAAGAACGAAAAAGTCAGTAATCATGGCTCTATAGCGGTCACCATTGACTGTAACGTTCTGGCCAACTTCGTTTTTAAAGAAGTACGGACCAATTATACCACCAGCCCATTAATCACACCAAACAGTCAATTTTTCTGGATATAACGGTGTCTCAACATACACTTGAGGATTATCATCACTCCAAATACGGCAGTTTTGTTTATTGACGTATCCATTCAACCAAAAGTGAGCTTCATCGCTAAACAAAATTAGATTATGAAAATCGGGATCAACGGCAATCTTGTTTTGGGCGCATTCACCGAATCTACGTCTTGCTAGGTGATCGTGTGGCTTCAATTCTTGCACGAGTTGGATTTTGTAAGCACGCAAACCTAGATCTTTCCGCAAAATCTTCCATAAAGTGGATGGACACATATCCAATTCCTGTGCACGATGGCGGATAGACTGATTCGGGTCTTCCTCTACGCTACGCTCTACAGCAGCAATGACTTCTTCTGTACGCACTGTACGACGTCTCTCTGGATGCGTGTTATCATTTAGAGTATACGTGGTGCGAAAACGTTCCATAGTTAATCGAATTAATTGCTCTGATAGACGATTATGTTGACCGTAATATTGACGTAGTGCGCGATACGTATTTCGAACAGAACCATAATTTTCAAAATAAATTTGCACAATTTGCAAGCGTTGTTCAGGCGTCAGTCTATTCATGTTGAAATGACAAACCAAACTAAATATAAATCACTTAACAGCTGACAAAATGGCCGCCAGTTAAAAAAGTGTTGCCAACTTAAAGTTCTATACCTCTAAAAAAAACACCCGTTAATTGTACTTTTTGAATGTTAAACAATTCCATAATTTACAGTTCCGAAGGGAATACATGTACATATGCTATCGATTTTAAATTAGAAATACTTTGACGATGTTAACAAACTACGATGTTTTAATATGACCAGTAAGTATTGTTGGAACATTTAGACACACGTAAAAGACAAGACATAACATTTATAAATATTAATTGTTAGCAAGTTCTTCAGAAACATTTTCCAGCAGTTTATTAATGTGCTGGCTACTCTTTATTAATAGATGCATATAGTTTTAAATCAGTGCTAATTCGTAACACGTAACATTAGAGAGACATTAGATCATTGATGAAAAGATTAAAATTTATAATTAGGTTTGAACTCTGAAGTATATTTAAGCCACCACATCTCATAACCAGTTACAACGGTTTTTAACAAGTTTTCGTCTTTTGAGGCTTCTCCAGCGATGTCTTTGTAATGCTCAATTCCGTAATTTTTTTTTATTTCGTCAATCAATATGGAAGTTTCTCGTTTAAAATAGAATTAATTATTGTCTTTGGTATCCCAAGTTCCATATTCATTAATGTCGCTGGAGATTCTTTCGAAATTTTCACGCAATTACACATTTTTTTAGTGGAGAAGATAGGTTATTCCTGACACCACACAGCCGCACGGCGTTTAGCTATATTCCTGTCTCTAACACGTGGTATTAAATAGAACTATCTTACTCTAACAAATACAAATTGTTTTTAGTTGACTACTTTTTAACGCTTTTGTATTATACAGCTTATTACTTTTTCGTACACAAACTGTTACATACATAAACAAAAGTTGAAAGTTGGCTTAATTATGGATCGACATCATGAAAGGTATTTAAATATGGCTATCATTTACAAATACATATGCAGTTTCGTCTCAAAAAAAAATATATATATATATATATATATATATATATATATATATACAGTTAGATACTCTATGATGTAAGGCTAAAATATAGAATTTGATATTAAGTATTATGACTTAAAAACTTTAATAAAATGAATGCACATCCACACAAGTGACACAATGTTTAGCTTTACCCATTTCACTCTAACGCACAACTATCTCACTCCAACGAGTGATGTACAGATGCTTTCGTTTTGAAAATACGCTACTTCTTTAATACTTCTATATTATACAGGATACTATTTTTCTATACACAAAGTATCGCATACATAGATAAAAGTTGTCTTCATTATGGAATGACATAAGAAAAGAATTCCTTTCGATCATTGTTTCATTGAATCCTCCCAAACCTTCTTTATCCACATCGTTTACGCCTTCTCTGAAGCAGCGATGCTACTCAGAAACTTGTGCACTTTTGCCGTTTCTAACACAAAAGTTGTTGATTCTTCCTTTAATTAATTTTTCGACTGAGGTATACAAATTAACATCTTTAAATGCTTCATACCTGGAATTCGCGTGAACAAGAAGTCTTAAAATTTTTACGGATTACTTGGAAAGATTGACGTTTCATAAATCAGTACCTCGTCAACAGATGGCGTCACCAATTTCGTTAAAATAAGTACATTCTTACTATTTTCAGGTTAGAGTGCAACTAAAGTACGAAATAGTAACAAATCCAATATTTATTTAAAAATTTATATTGTTTAAAAGCTCAGCTAATAAAAAAGTTTACCAAAAATATTACCTGTACATTAACGATATAATATATAACATTTACAATGTAAACGTACTTATAAAGCCATTTAAAAATTTAAAACGATTACAGTTAAGCTAACAATTTTAAATATATATTAGGAATTCATTTACCTTTCATGAACGCAATTACACCATTTACTATCTAAATATTAAACTCCGCTCATTGTTATAATGAACACTATCAAATATTTATACTATCTATTAGCGTTTTAAATGTCATCAAACCAATTACGTAACAAAAATCATTACTCGCCTGTCTCTGTACTCTTAACTTTTCTTACTCACAAGACAAAACATTTACAAATAACAATACATCGAGTTGTGTTACAGTCTATCATTAACGACTTATTAATTTATATGCTTTGTTTGTCCTTAACCTCAAAGTTTAGTGACTTTGTATACTTTAATGTTTATAAGTGGAAAGAAGTTTAAGTAAATGCATAATGTAAAACGTTTCACATCCATGCTATGTATCTGTCTATGTACATGCATGTTTGAATAGTACAGAGAAAAATTCATTGATGGAAAAATTACTTCGGTTTCTCACATATTAATACGTACTGAGTCCCATTGTGTATTCATAGCGTCGTATACGGTTACAATAGATGAATAGATAGTGTGTGTTTTACTAATTATGCGTGAATTCATTTTAAAAACGCCTCAATACAGACATTGCATGTCGTGTATTCAGCTATTGTTGAAGAATATATACACATTACATAAACGTATATAAGTGCATACATAATGTGGACATGTGGTGAGTGTATTTTTGAAACTTGAATGTCAACTCTTTTACTATACAAAAATTGTTCAAATTTGAACCAATTCAAAATATTTAAAAAATAGTATTAGCACGCCTTGGTTCTATACATAAAAAAACACCAAAGACTTTGGTGATCTAAGAATATATATGTATACATACATGTATATATAGCATGGACCAATAGAGAAACACCAGAAGAAATAATCGACTCGAAGTACCCAAATAAAGACCAAAAGGATGAAATTGTATACAAGGCAATTAAACAATGTTAAGAATAAAAAAGAAGGAAAAAACTCGTAGAATTTTATGAAAGCATACAATGGATAGACTTGAGAATACAGACACAATACAACATAAGTAAATACGGATTTTAGTCCACTTAACTCTAACGGAATGAGATGGGGTACTACTAACAGCTTGGCAGAATTTAATAATAATTTTTCTGCAATTTTAATACCGAAAGCACGTGATCTAGCGATACAACTCCGTTTATGCGAGATCGTGTAATTGGACAGAAAGACTACGGGCCTAATACACCCGAAATTGCTGACAATTTGAAACTATCCAAAAGTGTAGTAGTCCTAACTAAGACAAGACAAGAGTAGAAGATTTTACACAGTGTATGTCATCACTTGCTGCAATTGCTAGTATTAGCACAAAAAGTGAGAATGACAGTTAAGAAACCATTACTCTCAGCAAGTAATATGAAGTAACGCTTGGACTGAACACGGATAATGGAAGATATATTTCTGGCGTTCTGTCGTCTTTACTGAAATGAATCCTAGTTTAAGTAATTTGGTTTAAAAAGACGAAAATGGGTTTGGCGGATTCCAGAAGAATAAAATTGTACACCACCTGTGCAACTGAACGAAATTTGGAGAACAAGGAGTAACGATACGTGCAGTTATGTATTTGGTGTGATAGAAGAAGCGATATTGTAACTAATATCAAAAGACAATACCTTGATTCGAACTTACTAGAAACACATCTGTTGTTTATTTACTAACAAAAAATTCTGAGCTTCCAAGAAAAATATTGTATAAGAAAACAACTCCTCTTACCACAAGAAGAGCAAAATGTCTTACAGCGTCTTCCGGTCCGTTTAAAGCCCAGATATGAACCCAAATAGACAATTCTGGAACCACATGGGAACACGAGCTAAAAAATCAATCCTCGACCACGAAACAATAAACTATTGCAAAGAGTTTTGAGACAAATCTGTCAAAAATTGGGGAAAGTATAAAATTAATAATTTAATTGCTTGAAGTGCCCAAGCGTGTAAGCACATTATAAAAAGTTCAGGGAAATATCACCAAATATTAGACCATTACATTTCTGTTATTACTTTTTAGTAACACATTTTATTTTTTACTAATAGTTTTTCTTTGTGAAGCCTACGTATCCACATGAACTGTATACTTAGTAAGCCAAAACTTTGCTATATTTAAAAACCAAAATCTGAAAAAGACGAGAAAACGATTTTTTTCTTCCTAAAATAAATTGATCCGTAATTAAACGACGTTTCTTATAAAGAAGTGGTGTCTATCTAGACGTCTTATCATTAATGTCACAATTGCTTCTTATTTGTTCTTATAATAAATCAAAATAATGTCTGAAAAAGAAAGAAAGAATTGTATACGAGAAGCTTAACTTATGAAAAAATGGTAAATAAGAACTAGATGGAGAAGTTAGTTGAGTAGGTCAGAACACAGGAAAGATTGTGTTCTAGAAAATGAAGGAAGAAAATTTAACAAATATTTTTCTCTTCAGGAAATAGATTGAGCATTAATTAAATGACATTACAATAATTGTTTTGTTTCTGGAGAAGGGGTCTGTTCCAATTGGAACAAACATTAAAAACAACATTTTTCTGTTTCACAGTTTTATAAATTTATTTTTATAGCTCACATTACTAGGCAATTCTGACAGTTTTATAAAGTGCGTATGAAATGATGTCAAATGCTTCAGGTCAGTTTAAGGATGCTTTATGAAACCATATTTTTGTATTCAATAATTTATAAATATCTTACATTATCTTGAAAATATATATTTTAGCAACCTTGTAACCATACCATCTGGATTGAGGTACGCTTATAAGTTATACATTTACATTCTTCATATTGGGTCTGGGAAAAAGTTCGTGGCGTTTTTTCAGTAAAATTCAACTGGTCCCCGCATGGCGCGTGGACGAATTCATTTAAACCGAATATGCTCCATTATTATCGACAATGTTTCGCCATTTTTTTGGTAGATCCATGATCCCATCGGTGAAAAACTTCTGTGGTTTCTGGTCGAAAAACTGAATCAAGTAGTTTTCACAGGCTTCTTTTGAAACCAACTTAATTCCATTGAGAGAGTTCTGCAGAGATCGAAACAGATGATAGTCAGAGGGTGCTATATCCGGACTGTAAGGTGGGTGCATCAAAACTTCCCAACCAAACTGTCTCAATTTTTGACGGGTCATCAAAGAAGTGTGTGGTCGGGCGTTGTCATGATGGAAGACAACACCTTTCCTATTAATCAATTCGGGCCGTTTTCTTTCAATCGCCTGGCGTAATCTCTCTAGTTGTGCACAGTAGAGTTGAGAATCAATCGTCTGACCAGTTGGAAGTAGCTCGTAGTGGACGATTCCCCTCCAGTCCCACCATACACACAGCATCAGTTTTTTTGGCGTCAATGTTGGCTTAGCGAACGCTTGTGACGGCTCACCATCCTTTATCCACGATCTTTTACGCTTCCGATTATCGTACGTAATCCATTTTTCATCTCCGGTTATTAAACGTTTCAGAAACGGCTCGATTTCATTCCGTTTCAGCAGCGCATCGCAGATGTTAATTCGGTCCATCATGTTTTTCACGCTCAACTCATGAGGAACCCATACGTCAAGCTTTTTTTTGTAACCAGCTTTGTGTAAATGGTTCAAAACAGTTTTGTGGTCAATGCCTAGCTCCATGCCAATATCGACACTGCTGATATGCTTATCTTGTTGGACTTTTTCAAGAATTTCATCAGATTTTTCAGTGATTGGACGACCGGAGCGTGACTCATCTTTCGCATTGAAATTTCCAGAACGAAAGCGAGCGAACCATTTCCGCGCAACAGATTTCGATAAAGTACCTTCACCGTACACAGCACAAATTTTATCACAAGCCTGCGCAGCGTTCTTCCCCTTATCATAATAATATTGCAGAATATAGCAAAATTTCTCATTATTCTTCTCCATTTTCAAGTGCGAATAACTTTCCAACCACTGCTGCGATTACAATGTTTCTACGCTCAAACTAACGTTCGGAAGGTCATCTAAAAAACGAGCCGTCGGTGGTGTCGCTGTGACTTGTTGTTCTTTAGTTATCGGCAACCAATGCCATCTATCGGGAAAAACGCCACGAACTTTTTCCCAGACCCAATATTTAGCAAAGGCCCTAGTCTGAAATGTCATCAATTAGATTATTGTAAATAATATATGGTATAGAATGTACTAATAGTCTGTCTTTTTAATATTTCTTTGACGATACATCGATCGTAAATAATATATAGCAAAGGCTCTCCTATTCAATCTTGAGAAGCTACACATTTTATGAATTTTTAATTCGAATTGTTATTTACAATTTTTAGTGAAAATAAACCCCAAATCCAATAATTTCTTTGTAACTTATTAGTGTTGTACAAAAATAGTCCACAATCGACCAAGTTGAAGGCTTTACCAAAATCTTTGACGACTTCGATGACATTTCCAGCATAAATCTACAATATATTAATAACTCTTTGAGAAGCTTGTCTTCAAAATAATATTGAAAGTATGTAATATTCATAGGAGGTCCGTAATTACTTATATTTTTATCATCACTCCTTATCAAGTAAGTGTCTAAATGTTTCCAAAACTATTGAAAATATTCGATAGATTACTTATTATACTCTTCAATATTATGTAAGAAACGAGGAGAAAGAGTTATTCTTAGAAGCGGGTTCCCAATACGAAATCATCGATTTTGAAGCACATAAATTTTTCAAACGTTGCCATATAAAATAAGCAAGGTGTTATTTCTTGGAGTAAAGGCAGATTTTCCACACAAAAGCACACATCGAAATAACAATAAAATAGATGTCTATTCCTTCTAAAGTTTGACTGACCAAACATTACGATGAACAAACAGATGGCCTTTGAATTATGCATTGGACGTCGGTGTTGTATAATTCGGATGTTGTCGCGCGAAGCTGCATGTACATAGCATATATGGTATACGTACATACATGCATGGAGGAGGTATGTTAGAGCAGCGTTTCATTGTTCAAGTTAACGTGTTATGCCGGGAGAAGGAAGGCGTGTCTGGTCGTATACACAACATGATTTAGGCAGGATTTCTACGGTTGTATGTCATATGTACTTATCTAGGAGCATCAACGTATAATTCTACTGATTTCGTTATTAAAATAGTCTTAATTGAAAGCAGGTTTATTAGTATTTTCTATAAAAAGACGATCGACTGTGTGATTGTATCCCACACAGTAAGATTTCATCGGTGTTCT
This sequence comes from Dermolepida albohirtum, assembly GCA_031893035.1. Classification (NCBI taxonomy): domain Eukaryota; kingdom Metazoa; phylum Arthropoda; class Insecta; order Coleoptera; family Scarabaeidae; genus Dermolepida; species Dermolepida albohirtum. The sequence continues at coordinate 47,948 of JAVIWB010001246.1, forward strand.
TAACTTAATATTTTTAACAAGACTGTCGTCACAAATAGATTACTGAATGTTTAATTAAGCAACATTTGCATTGTCAGAATTCACAGCGACTCTTACATATATTTTTACTAGTTTTGAGTTAAAAATAAAAATATTAATGATTGCGCAACAAAAAAGAAAATATTTTGCTAATAGAAGCAAGAAAACGGAGCCGAGAAAATCAAAAGTTTATTGTTACCCTAATGGCATATGTTAGATTTATTTTTTCATATATTGGGTCTGGGAAAAAGTTCGTGGCGTTTTTTCAGTAAAATTCAACTGGTCCCCGCATGGCGCGTGGACGAATTCATTTAAACCGAATATGCTCCATTATTATCGACAATGTTTCGCCATTTTTTTGGTAGATCCATGATCCCATCGGTGAAAAACTTAATCAAGTAGTTTTCACAGGCTTCTTTTGAAACCAACTTAATTCCATTGAGAGAGTTCTGCAGAGATCGAAACAGATGATAGTCAGAGGGTGCTATATCCGGACTGTAAGGTGGGTGCATCAAAACTTCCCAACCAAACTCTCTCAATTTTTGACGGGTCATCAAAGAAGTGTGTGGTCGGGCGTTGTCATGATGGAAGACAACACCTTTCCTATTAATCAATTCGGGCCGTTTTCTTTCAATCGCCTGGCGTAATCTCTCTAGTTGTGCACAGTAGAGTTGAGAATCAATCGTCTGACCAGTTGGAAGTAGCTCGTAGTGGACGATTCCCCTCCAGTCCCACCATACACACAGCATCAGTTTTTTTGGCGTCAATGTTGGCTTAGCGAACGCTTGTGACGGCTCACCATCCTTTATCCACGATCTTTTACGCTTCCGATTATCGTACGTAATCCATTTTTCATCTCCGGTTATTAAACGTTTCAGAAACGGCTCGATTTCATTCCGTTTCAGCAGCGCATCGCAGATGTTAATTCGGTCAATCATGTTTTTCACGCTCAACTCATGAGGAACCCATACGTCAAGCTTTTTTTTGTAACCAGCTTTGTGTAAATGGTTCAAAACAGTTTTGTGGTCAATGCCTAGCTCCATGCCAATATCGACACTGCTGATATGCTTATCTTGTTGGACTTTTTCAAGAATTTCATCAGATTTTTCAGTGATTGGACGACCGGAGCGTGACTCATCTTTCACATTGAAATTTCCAGAACGAAAGCGAGCGAACCATTTCCGCGCAACAGATTTCGATAAAATACCTTCACCGTACATAGCACAAATTTTATCACAAGCCTGCGCAGCGTTCTTCCCCTTATCATAATAATATTGCCGAATATAGCGAAATTTCTCATTATTCTTCTCCATTTTCAAGTGCGAATAACTTTCCAACCACTGCACCGATTACAATGTTTCTACGCTCAAACTAACGTTCGGAAGGTCATCTAAAAAACGAGCCCTCGGTGGTGTCGCTGTGACTTGTTGTTCTTTAGTTATCGGCAACCAATCGGGAAAAACGCCACGAACTTTTTCCCAGACCCAATATTTTCATGGTCATCAAGGATATATTTCTACATGTAAAAATATACAGTCATGTGCACGAAAATAGCAGTCCTAAATTAATAGTTATAAATAACATTTACAGCGGACAATTCAGATGCAGCTATATTGAAATTTAAAATCCCTGAATATACATTTATGGTTTCCGGTAAAGTACAGTATGTGAGGGGGAGTTACTGAATTTTCTAGTCATGCGCTGTTATTTGCATATGCATTAAAACAACGGTACCATAGCTGGCGGCCCTAAACTCAGACATATAAAATTCTGTCTGTTGCAGAATAATTCATCTATTTTTTAATCATCCATTTCTGTTATAATATGGACAGAGCAAAACGTTGTTCGTCGGAAAAAAAAGCAATTATATTCGATCTACTTAATAGAAGCAAAAGCTATAAGTTTATACAAAATACGATCTCATGTTCTGCGAAAATGATTTCAAACGTTAAGAACTGTAGAAAAGTGAAAGAAAATCGGAGTAGGAAAAGGAAAACCAGCTCTAGAGAAGACAGAAACATTATAACTTGTGCAAATAAGACACTGTTCATAAGTTCATCTGCAATTAAAAGTGAATTACACCTTTGTATAAGCACGTCTACTATTAAACGAAGATTGATTCAACGAAAGTTGCGTGCAAGAAGGCCTAGGAAGGTACCATTATTAAATAAAAGACAAATACAAAGCAGATTGACGTTTGCTCATGAACACGTGCAATGAGACGCAAAAACTGACGCAATGTGCTGTGGTCCGATGAATCGAAAATAGTTTTATTTAATTCTGGTGCATACCAACAACACGTACGAAGACCACCATTAACAGCATTTCAACTCCAGTACACAAAAAAGACGGTAAAATTCGGAGGCTCAAGCATAATGCTGTGAGGACGTTTTTCGTGGTATGCGGCAGGCTCTTCACACAAGATATAAGGCATAATGAATGCTGGAGTTTATGTGAACACACTATAAACTGTGCTTCTACCATATGTAGAGGAAGAAATGCCACTAAGATAGTTGCATATTCAAAATAACGATCTGAAACATGTTTCTCGTTGAGCCGGCACAATTGTCAGGCTTAAACCCCTACTAAGCCGCAAAATATTGACTATCTGTGGAGAATATGCAAAGCCGAATAGCAACACTTTTAGCAGACACACGTAGACAACTAGTGAACTTGTTGCCCCACAGGTGTCAAGAGGTGATAAACAATAAAGATCAAGCAACAAATGAAGTGTTTCAATCCAATTAACTAAGTAAAAATGACATTTGGTTATAATTTTGGCATAACTGCTATTTCAATGCACAATTATTTTGTTCGTCCTAAAATATAAACATTTTAATTTTTCTCCTTGGTATTAAGAAACCTATTTATTGTTATAGTTATGTAACATGTTGGAGTTCAATAAACTTGAATTTCTTTTATTTAACGTATAAATTGATATTTCAGCAAATTTAAGACCACTGCTGTTTTCGTGCACATTACTGTACAAATAATTAATGACAATACCATCACCAAAATATACATTTAGAACAATTACCTCTAGCAAAATATAAGGATATAATGTACTATGGCCAAATTAGTTAGGATGTCTGGAATTTCTGAGTATAAAGGGCAAAAATTGGTGAAACGACCAAACGACCAAAATTACGCAGAAGGCAAAAGAGTCGTAATCAAAGCAAGCTAAAATAGGTATGCGCAACGAATATTGGAGATTGGTGCCTATAAACCGATTCCAGTTCAGCTTTGGTTTCATCGTTCGTTTTGTTTCTAAAAAATAAGAACTTAATTTCTGATCGGTACGACACTTTTTCTGTTTCAAAACAAACTAAAAACAGTTTACTTCCTGCTAATAATTATATATAAATATATAATTAAGTACTTTACGATGGGAAATTAATGAAAATTAGTACTTTTTGCTATGCCATCGTTGATTACAGTCACCGAAAATAATTATAAATTACTGCGCTGTAGCAGGACTCGAACCTGTCGTGTGCGATACCACTAAACAGTATAGTTTCGAGTCTCTTAGTGCACACCAAATCACATTATGTAAACAGAATCAATAGTTACAACCTGCAGTTAGATTTTGATGATAATAATTATACATAAATATATAATTAAGCTCTTTACGATGGAAAATTAATCCAAAAATTTGCAATAAACCAAGAAGGAGAACTTCCGCAGCACATAAATATGGAGACAATTCAGCTTCTTAATAATACGAGTCTAGTGAGAAGACTTAACAGATACTACCTTTTGAGTTAGTATATTTAATAGAATTAGTGATAAAAGCAATGCTAGTGCTCGTGTTATTGCACAAACAAGCTACGTCTAAATGGATATCAAACTTTAGTATTTTAAGAATAGAATGAAGTTACTTATTGGTCTAAAACTAAATCGTCGCACCATACGAGAAAGAAAAACATGTTACTTATTGTAATGGAAAACTGGCCGAGTAATAAGTATTGTGACTCACTTAAAAAATAAAGAACGACCAAATTTGATAGAAACAAGTGTTTTTTACCAGCCTAAATATGTAGTAAAGCCTAGAAGAAGCGAATGGGTTTTAGTATTTTAGGAATAGAATTAAGTTTCTCGTTAATCTAAGACTAGATCGTAGCACCATATCTAAAAAACATGTTATTGGAGAGGATTGTTTACTTTAAACTTATTAAAGCTGGCCAAATAATAAATACTCATAAGTACACACAGAGCTTCAAAGGCGCTAGAAAAATTGGAAGAGCACAATCGAAATTTTATTTGTTTAGAAATCTTCAGAATCGTCTTTAATGAACTGAAAAAGTGTGTGCCTGACCATTTCCAACCAAACCTGAAAAGTATTACAAAAATGATATATTTAAACCCCCTGACAGATGCCAAAAAGTTATAGATACGAATGTAAACCTTACTATTCAATTAAAAAAACCTTTTTAACAAGATATTTGGCTTCTCTTTTGTATTGAAAAATGCGCAGACTTTAGAACAACTTAATTGGTAGAAGACAGGTTTGAAAAGTTTTACTCAAAATATACTTAAAAGTCCAGCATAACAGAAATTTAATGATAATTAACCGAGAAAAAACAAGGATATGCGCGCTGCTTTAAACATTATTTATAACACGATAAATTACAAGATATTGTAATGGATTATATTTGAAAAGTTGGTGACTACAAACTTTTCAATAACATCCTCATCTTCATATAAACTTTACCACCAAAAAAAAACATAGAAACCAACATTTTAATTCGTACAACATTAATTGGAATTATACAATTTATTACCAGGTTTTATGTAGATACATTATTTTCATTAAAGAAACCTCAAGGAAATCATAATTATACATCAAATTGCTTAAGTATTTTATTTTTTGTAACGCAAAATTATCAGTCGAAATACACTAAAGCTACATGCTCTGTTATTTATTAGAAAATAAATCGTAAATAAACCGAAAACCTTTTGATGTCGATGTTGTATGTTTTCCAGTTAAGTGTACGCGATCTAAAATAAGCAAACACGTAAATCACGAGCCTCTTGAAAGACTTTCGCATTGTTTATTATATTTAGCCTACAATATATATATATATGTATATGTAGTAATAGCAGAAGATGGTAATTCTAAATTCACTTGACTGAAGTACTCGTTTGTTTTCGCAAAGGCGCATAAAAATACCTATGCATATATATATATATATATATATATATATATATATACATATATATATACATATATATATATATATATATATATATATATACATATATATATACATATATACATATATACATACATACATATATATGTATATATATATATATATATATATATATATACATATATATATATATATATATACATATATACATATATACATATATACATACATATATACATATATATATAAAATACTCTATGGCATCCAAGGAAATAACTAAGCAAATAAACAATGGCTCTTTCGTCGTCTTAGTCACAAAACACGTACCGTTTCTTCGCACAAATAGTCGGTTTGTTTTGAGTTTATTTCGCGAGTGTAAAGTTTAACGTTCGATTTTATGAGCTCGAAACAGTGTGTTCATAATAAAACGAGTTGCAGTTTCGCAGAAGCGCTCTTTACTACCAGTAGACGATGATTAAGTCACGTTCAAAATTGCTAAAAAAATACTCTAAACTAATTTGGAAAATTTAATTAATCGTATTTTTATATAATATGTTCCGCCTCCGATTCATGCGACACTATAATTATTACACTTAAAGCTAGTTCGTCTCCCCAAACCTCCAGACATAGAATTGAAACGGCAGCTATTAACCTATTCTATTCACTCAGTATGTTAACAATCACAAGCGAAATAAAACAAAATATTTGTGTATAAGAAAAGACAATACAGATATAGAAGTAGAAGATCATAAATAAAGTCTTGTAAAATGTATAAATGTTTAGGAGTGCAATCCAATACAAGAGACGGATGAACAAAAAAAACATTCTTCGTAATATCTAGGGAAATAATTAAATACCTTAACAGAATATTATAAAACAGAGATATTTTAAAAATATACAAAGGGTACTAGGAAAGTTTTGCAATACAGCTTTGTTTATTTAATTTTTTCAAAGTAGTTTCTTCTACACTCAATACACCTCTCCATCTTCCGAAACCAATCTTTAAACCAGTTCTGCCAAGTATCACTAGGGAGTAAAGCACACTCGTTAACCCAAGCCCGCAGAAGGCCCCCGTCACTGGAAAACCGCTTCCCTTTTAGCTTCATTTTCACATGCGGGGACAGTGCAAAGTGGCAGGGAGCAAGATCTGGACTGGAGTCGTCGAGAAGTTTTAATCTTGTCGTGGTCAAATATTCGATGCAGGCTTTGGCGCGGTGAGCTGGAGTATTATCGTGATTGAGAAAACAGGTGTCTATTCTCGACTTTGACCGCAGGTTCTTCATAGATCCAATGACTTTAGACAGGCACTGTTTAGTATACCACTTAGCTGTGACTGTCTTCTGTGTGTCCAAAACGACGCGTTCCACAATTCCACTCGATTTGAAAAATACAGCTATCATTTTCTTCTTTACAGATCGGGATTTTCTGACAACTACGGATGTGTCCTCATCATCAAAGACCCAAACTTCGTTTTGAGCTTTGGTCGACACATCGTAATAGTACAGCCAAGTCTCGTCACCTGTCACGATGTTCACATGCCGAGATTGTCCCTTATTAAACATTTTAGCATCTCCCGGTACCAAGTCACACATCGTGTCATCTGCTCTTCAGTCAGTCGATGTGGCACCCAGAGACAACAAAGTTTCTTCACGTGCAAATGATCATGCAGAATCGAACAAATTGCTGATGTATTTAAGCCTGAAGTACCCTATATCTGTTGGTAGGTCATTCGCCTGTCCTCGCCAAGCATTTTCCTGAGAGTAAAAACGTTTCCCTCCGTAACTGGTGTTCATAGCCTTTCCTCGCAGCATCCTCCACAGTTAAATTTCTCCTTTGGAATTCTCTATACCACCTGAATATCGTTATACGATGTGAACAAATATTACCTAGTGCAGGAGTCATTTCTTCGAAGTACGGGTCTATGTTTACACCACGCACGAAATAATAATGCCCTTATCTCATTTCGTGACCACGATGATATCGCAAGCACTTTACACTCTCACTGCTAATGGATAACTGAGCCCATCGACATGGCGCGGCGGCTACTACGCACGTATGAACATGTCTCAACATGCAGCAACAAGCAGCTTCCTACGATTCGTTGCATCATAATGCAAAACTTCCCTAGTACCCTTTGTATCTTTTTTATTAACCTAGTTTTTTATTATACAGCCGTAATATCAAAAGAATCAATCGAGCAGGACATGATTATGATCTAGGCATATATCATCTAACAATGATAACTTTGAATACTACCTTAATATCTTAAAACGTATTATTATTTAATATACGTATAATAATACAACACGGTAAGTAAACAACTTCTCACCGTGTTGTATGACTTATTCTTGCGCAAGTTCATATAAATGAAAGTTTCTGGCAGGCGCCATTGGACATTTATTGTACGTAGTATATGTCTATATTAGTATGCACGTGTTTCACTAAGAAAAGCAAACATTTCATTTCATATGTATCATACAAGACGTAACCAATGTGCTAGTATAGATTACGTTATCGTACACAAATAATCTACCACAAGACGATCGAGACAACATTACCGACCACATCGGGCATGTGGGATGAACCGCGTGGGTCGGTTTTTAATTACGTTGGGCGCCGACTGATCTTCGTCATCTTTTTTTTCTTCTTTTTTTGGTGGTTTGTTTAGAAGCAATTAAAAGAACTGTCAAATAAAAAATTCAACCGAAGAATACGAAATGAGATTTCTTTCCGTTCCTGTTTTTCTTGTATTACCTTTTGAATGAAAATTTTAGTTCGCCCTTTTGAAAAGAATATATTTTAGTAAGAAAAATATCCAATTTAATTCTATTAATGCTGTACACCTTCAGCTTACGCTATGTTATTGAAACTTAAATTTAAAAAATTCAAAATTACTTTCAGCGTAACATCTCCTGAATAATTTAATTTTAACGACTGGTACACCCTCAGGAAATGGATAACAAGAAATGAAATTCAACTGCGAGAACTATTCGCAAACTTCGCAGAAACTAATGTTTGCGCAATGCATCGAAAAAAATTGACGAAATTTCTCTTGCCAGCGTCTGGGAAAAGGCGAAACCTAGTTAAGAAGTTCTGACTTTATGGTAATCCATAAATATAACATACATACAACTTTTATATACGAATACGAAGCATATGTATGTGTATATAGAGATATACGTTTCTTGTACTTTACTTAAGGGAAGCATGGGATTTTGTAAATGGAAAAGCAGATAAAAAGACTTCGTATATGGATGCAATTGTGCCGAGACACGAGATAATTTTCAGCATCTCGACTTAATAATAAGTTTCTGCGAATTATTCGGAGTACGCGAACTTTCACAATGCAAAATAAATAAAGACATCGCAATAACAAGCGAAATCAGACACTTACATATCACTTTATGTGCATTTATGTACATACATTGTTAACATTGAAAGTTTCCAAAGCTAACTTTTTGTTGTAGACAATGTTGAGGGGCTTTAAAATTAGAGATTCTCCTCTTGAATGTCGTGAAATCCATTTCGATCTGAACTCAACTTGTGTTTCAAATCATAGTACTTCTATATTATTCTTGAAATTGTTTTTACTAAAATAGAAACATCTAATCTTATAAATTATAGATAAATTTCTGAAATTGACGAAATTTCGATTGCTTCCTGACCTAGATGAGAGACAATGAATATTATAGAAGGAACTTTCTCACATAACTATGTGCCAAAAGACACTCTTTATTTAGAAAAAACTTAAATAATTAACAATAGTTGTCCTAGAATCCGGTGCTCCACCTGTGGCACTACACTAAGAGACAAAAGACACTGTAGAAATTTTCCAATATAGAGCAAGCGATTGTTGCACAGTGTAACAAGTTCAATGTAAATTAAGATATGTTCAAGTTATACTTTAGCCATCGACTAGGCCCTTCTGTGTTAGTTGCTTCTAAAGATGATACAGTCTACTCTTCGATGGATCAGGTGCAGCGTTTCCAATTTCAGCCCCGAAATATGTTCACAATTTCATTCCAATCCTATACCACGGCATTGCCATTCCCATGCATACCTCTCATAGGCATTCAGTAGGCTTCAGTTCCGAAATCGCATACAACTGCGATCATAAAAATCAACACATAGTTAGATCCTTTATGTCCAAACAATGCAATTAAGCGTCTCGCTAAGGTAATCTGCTTTTTTTACATATTACGAACTAAAGACATTTGCTCAAGCAAATGAAGTAGGTTCAAAAAGGCCGAGTCGGTTTAGTGTAACCTAGATGCTTTCGAACTGTGCTTGTTATTACAAAAAGAAATGTCCGAGCACTAATCTACTCACAATTCGTTTATAAGAACGTCTTCTACAAAGAAGGATTTGTTCTCCCTGGATACTTCATGTTTTAACAAATAAGCAGATGCCATAGCACGCTTCATGGTACCCCGAGATGCATGAGAAATTTAAAACTTGAATATCTTATTATGTTAACAGCATCTCAACAGGCTATCGGCACGCATGGTACTGGAAACACAAAGATAGTTACCACGAAGTAATATACAGAAAAGTGCCAACTTGGAGTGCTCAAGCACTCAAAAACTTTCGCCCTCCTTCGAGACTAGACACCATGCTAACACTTCGGCTCATACCACCAATGTCTGTATAGTATTTTGCGAAAACTTAGTTGAAAGTGTTGGAACGTTGATGCGACGACCCTTCAATGTTTCTCCGTGTGCAGACGTGCTCAAGTTTTCCAAGGATGGGAATCTTCCTAGGACGTGGAGTTGCGAGTGCGTCCAGATTTCTGAAGACTCGTGGAAGAGTTGATTTGATGACTGGGGTCGAAACATGAACAAGTGCATAGAATATGGTGACAATTATTTTATGAAAAATTAAAGCTACTTTGCAAAGCTATTGTAATTTCCATTGTGCAACTATACTAACATTAATTCCTTGCAATTGCGATATGATACTCTTTCATATTGCTTTTCAAGTTACAAGAAGCACCCGAATTAAAAAAGCATTTTTATACAAATTTGCAATCAAATGAAACACAGAAACGAGGAATATTTTTTATTCTTATTCTTCTTTTTTCTATAAATAGATTGTAAAGGCTTCTTCATGAATTGTAGTTTTTCTTTATCTATAAATACTTAATTAATGAGTAAGATATATTCTTAGCTAGATCTTCTACAAAGAAAACGTATATTTACAGCTCTTTGGGAACTTCGCCATCGATATTATCACAATTAATAATAAAGAGACATCCTACAGCCAACCCGTTATGATTCTGAAAGAATTTCTAGAAATATTTGTTCCCGAACGTTCCTAAATTTAATAATATTACTCCTCCAAAAGAATCGTCTAAATCTCCACATCTGTACATTGCGCTGTCTCTGGAGGAATGCTTCCAATTAACTACCGCAGAAATGCTGCAGTGACAGCGACAAGTAGATACGTTCAACCCCGAAGTCTCCAGTAACATGACCATCTATCTACTTGTGTGTGTGATGTGTTATATGGTACTGCTTTGCACGGCGAATATCGTCCTTTCTAGAGTAGGAATGCCACTGAGAAATTGGACTGAGAGCGTGTCCTTAATTAAAGTACTCAAACAAAGTCATGTCCATTAACCCATTATTCTTGTTAAGAAAGGGTTCACGTTTACAAGATGTTTGGAAATTATTATTAAAATTTCTATTCATTTACACACACATACATACATTCATATGTATGTATGTATATTTCTATATATAACTCATCCATCTAAAAAGATAACTTACTTATTTCTTTGATACTATGTTCTATTTATGTATTTATGACACAGAAGAACACTAAGAGAATTAGGGAATTCATTATTTCTTTTAAAATACATTCAATAATCATTTATTTTGAAATAACGTCAAAATGTTTCTATAAAGGTTATACTTAGCCAATATATCAGGAATGAAAATTAGATAATTTAGAAAAATAAACAAATTAATGAAAAAGACTGAGGTTAATTCGTCCGTCAACTCGTTAACTTTGGAAATTAATAGAGAGATGCCTATTTTATTAAAAAGCCCCAACCAAAGTTAAAAATATAATCCGTATCTGTTAATATGTTATTTTTATTTTATTTCTTGAAATAAAGTCATATCTATTCTGTATTACTAGCACTATCAACAAAAAACACGAAATAATAAAGAAACTATATAAATGCTGACGCGACATCTATCTTCAACGTACGAAATATTTAAAGAATAGAAGAATTCCATTTTGTTAGAAGAAATCTATACATAGGTCACGGTGCGGTACAAACAAATTTATTGGACTATATAGAAAGGTTGAAAAACGCGGTACATATATTAAATGTTTCCAAAGACATGCTGGAACCGTGTAATAGCCAGAATCTCGTCTTCGGTTGCTTAAATTAATTCATCTAAATTATGCAATTTATTCCCATAAATATTGTCTTTAATCTTTCGAAACAAAAAGTAATTTAGAAGGATTAAATCGGGTGATCTAGGTGACCATCTACCTCAATTAGTGATGCGAAGGTGTTGCCTTGCTGAAAAAATTCTATTTCCAACACACCATGAAGGAGTTATTCCACATATTCCTAAAAGTGATTTGATACCATCTGCTTCTGGGCTTCCGGGTTGGAACCGCGTCACTGGTGTAAATGTCGACGTTTCGTACACACTCATATGGGACATATTCAGGATTCAACTACGGCTACTGTCTGTCGCATTGAAACGCCGGCAGTTATACACCAGTGACGCGGTTCCAGTCCGGAAGCCCAGAAGCAAATAGTATGGACCACGACCGCGGAAGTCTACATACCAGATTGATTTAATACCGTTTGAAGTTGATTGTATCATCATATCCGACTACGTAACCGTTGCTGCCCAAATGTAAACTTTTATGATAGATTGTTCGTGTTCTATAATTATGAGCGCGTGCATGAACATGTAAATGAAATCAAGTCTTATCGGTGAAAAAATGTACATAATGGCATCGCTATTGTTTATATTATCATTAAACCAATTACAATAACCTATTCTTGATTCAAAATCAATAGGATATAATCTATGGACTACAGAAACCTAACGTGGATGTATATTTAGGATTTCTTTAACGCTTTTGAACAAGTCAACAATTTTTATATTATTTACTAGCATACGTTTGCTAATAACTTTCATATAAACTTCTTTAAACTATCTTCCATATGATGCTGAATCTCATAACAGCTCATTGAGTAAGGAGCAATGATCTTCCTAGTGATTTTCTCCTTCGCTTATGTTGAATGAAAATGTCATAAGCAATATTTTAAGAAATGCTTCATTAAATTGCTGGATAGACGATTGCAAAGAATAAGTCCCTCTTCCTTCAAAATTAAATAATAGACCATTAAAAGCAAGACATCTTGCAAAATCGTTATGAAAATTTGAAATGCATGGACTTTTTAAAAACAACCTGGACTTTATATCAAATATTACTTACTCTAAACTTATTTTAGGAATTATGAGCATAACAATAACATGGCAAAATGAGTCTCGATATTGCAAAATACTAAGCAAAAAAATTCCTGAATTTAACAGCTGCAATCATTAATAGAGACCTGTTATTCCATTCAAGTCAAAGAACAGATTGTTGAACTACGCAAACGAAGAGTCACATAAATAACTCAAAATTGTGAATTCAATTTAACGACTCTTGTAATGATTTACAAAGTGTACTGCTTACTCTATATAACTTTTGTACAGTACCTCGTAGATAATGTATTTATAATTTAAATTAATTTTATTTAATTTATTTTTAATTAAGTATTTGGTGATTTTAAAAATACTCCCTACTCTAAAGCCTCCATAGTTACGGTGACAATTCATTTGTTAGTATTGAAATCATCCAACAAAATCTTTCTACCACAACACATCTTATTTCTTCTAAGAGCATAGTGAAATACCCAATGTCTTACGGGAAGCTTTTACATAAAATTCATACTAATACCCATGAATTATGATGCATTTTTGATTAACTTCTAAGGTACACGTAAAGGAGATTTTTGTTTCCTCAGCCTCCATTTTTGTTACAAAACTTCTCTCAGGTTGATGCGTAACGGGAATAATTAACAAACTTCGAAGAGTTATAGATTGTAATTCGTTGAATGAAAAATGACCACCATTCATCTGATCTGCTAGAAAAGGACCGAAGACGGGCCGCGACGAAGCGAACCAGGGAGACCCTGCTGTCGACTTGCGAGCGGCAAATTGAAAAACTTTCGAAAATCAACCCAAAATTCACACAAGAAAGAGCTGGTTACCTTCGGGAGACGTAATTATTTTCGACCTTATTTATTAAGTTCACAGAACGTCTCTTGCGTTTGAAATGTCTTAGAAGTGGGTGCTTAAAATTTGTTTTTTACGTTTCATTTCACATTGAATTAATTGGAACGACTTGATCGTTACGAAGTAGACGTTTGGGCAAGTTAAACGTCGTCTTTATACAGAGTGTTTTCAATTTACAGAATATAGATTTAGACATATCAAAATTGGTAAATATTATATTTTGAATTTTTACTGGTGTCGTTTTATTCATCCTCAAATTTTCTTTTAATGAAAAATTTCAACAACTTTTTTATCTTTTATTACAAACTTACCCATGTATGCTTTATTTACTAACTTATTTCATATTTCTATTATTAAATACCTCTATTTTCCTCATTTCTTCATTCTGCAAATTATTGAATGACGAAATTCTGCCTCACCTTTGAAGAAAATCCCTCCTCTATAGGCCAGAATAATACCTCTGCCCTTCTATAACTATCTCACTTAACTGTCATTACTTTCTTTCACGGTACCAAATTTTCTCTATCTCGTTTTATCTAAAGTTTTATATAAATCTCATCTAAAATATTTTCCTATTAATTCACTCATCATTCAATCTATAACACCTTCAAGACTGACTACAGCTAGAGACTATCAATAAAAAGGACCATATACAGATTATTATCACCATTCCCTCATGTTTAAGTACTTTTCCACAAGATTTTTGAATATATATATAGATAATCTCACAGAGTAGGAAATAATTGGTATTCTTATATTAGCCATTTATTTGTCTGAAACTCGTAATTAAGGTTAAACAATCTTCGGGTAACCAGCGACAAGAGTCAGTTGGAGGTAAACGCAAGCATGCATTGCCATTGACTTACATAATGTCAGTGACGCGAAGATGCCTCGCAAAAGTGGATTGTTAAATGCAACGGATGTAAATAAATTTCTAAATCTTTTTCCAACTTTAAAGTTACATACATTATTTATTTATAATAGCCGCTATCCAGTCTTCTCGGTGGGGCAGTACGCTGCTTCAAATCTGGTTTTGTATTCAATATTACTCATAATGTTCGTGACTATTTAAATGATATCTTCCAGTTTCATGGAAAGGAACATCTGATATCAATATCTGATATCAGTTTCAGTGCAGTAGTTTAGCCCTGAAGATGTCCCATACAAATGGGTACGAAACGTCGGCAGATATACTAGTGACGCGGTTCCAGCCCGGAAACCCAGAAGCAGATATCTGATATCAATTTTTTGACCTCCACAATCACCAGATTTAGCCCCATTTACTCCTTCCTTTAGGGCAATTAAATTTTTTTATAGAGATATTAATAATCACTCAAGAATATTCAAGAGCAGACTTAAAGGTACGTGTCATCTAATCGATCGCCAAACTTTAGCAATTATTGGGCAGTGTTTTTACGACATCGTAGCTTATTTGAATATATGCTGTAAATATAAAATTTTAGAATATCGACTTTTCGATTAATCAGCTTTACGAAATACTTCCTCGAAAAATAATTATTGAAAATCGTGTTATTAGTTTAACAGAATATTTCCAGTGTTCTTAATTCATATAAAAACATATTACTTTATTGAAGGTGAATAAGTACTTTTATAAGCTATTAAAACTATTAAGGTAACAGACTTGCAGTTATCTGATTTCATAGTATTTATATGAAATGGAGTTTGTGTAATATCTTTACAAACGTATTTAGAAGTTCCTACTTCTCGGACACTTGTTGGGATGATCAAAATTCTATTGTTCTATTGTTTATCAAGTAATTAATCAATCACTTAACAGCTTGAAAAGTATTATACTGTTATAATAGTAATAATAATATTTACTATCCCAACAAATTTACATTCTAATTACAAGGCAAAGAATATGGCGTAACACATATATGTTATATACTATTAATATATCAAATACATCTGTATGCACACATAACTACGCAAATAATGTTATACACCATGTGCGCTAGTACAATTTGATGAGCTTGCGTTGCTGTTGGATAATGTATTGTAATAAGAGCATACGCTATGCAAAGTTGAGTTACGCATAATAATTGTCCTCGAATGAGGACAGTTAAATAAAGTGTCCGAACTAGCTTCAAATCATGATATGGACTTAAATTTTTCTAATGATTTTAAAGCGTCAATGCCATTATTAAATAAATTAAATAAAAACCTTATAGAGGTCTGATTTCGACAGCGTGGAACCTATACCAAACGGTCTACAGTTCCTAATGATGAAAGCCCCAAGCAGGATACATCCCGGTTTACTTGAAATAGAGATATTTTACAAATATCCTCCGGACTAACTCTAGGCAACATGTTTGGTACGCACGTACAGGAGGCCAAACCAAGGAAGTGTATCCAAGTTTAGAGAGCACATAGAAAATATATACGGATAATACAGCATCTAGCGAATCAAACTTACGCGTACTTATTACAAAACCTAAGGTTATGGAGGTAATTTTTATGGAGCACGTGGTTGATTAACTTGATCACTGAAGGTTGACATATAAGGGGTTATATATCAACATTCAGTGACCAAGGTTATTAAATTAGTGGTAATCTAGTCTAAAAAAACCTTGGGTTTTATAATTCGAAGTAAGTTAAATATGGTCCTCAACTTCCTGGAGAAGGTAAATACTCCACATTGAAAAATATTTACATCTAGTTTATTTCTACTACGCCAATTTCGTACAATATTTATCTGATCTTGTAAGAACTCACAATTACTAGAAAACTACAAAGAACAAGGTCTCCAAGTTCGAACCTTGAAGGGCACCAGAAGTAGAAATAAAGTGATTCAAGAAATGCCCAAATAAGGAACGTAATGCTTCCTATCAGATACATAAAAAGAAATAAGTAATTTTAGTGATGGGACAAACCTGATAATCAAAAGCCTTGGTCGCATCGATATAAATAACGTCCGCTTTAGCAGTTCCATCCAATTGTTTGCAAAGATATTGAATGAGAATGAGTGGTTCATGTTTCGAATAAATTCAACGGTTAAGACATTTTTCTAAAACTTTATGTGGTAATTATAGCAATTGACCAGTAATTTTTAATTAAATCGATATTCCTATTCTGTGAACAGAAGTTAATCTTCCAGCATTCCGCAAAGCTGAAGTCTTCAACGAAAGATCAAAAAGTAAACATAAAGACCTGACGAAGACGTAAGCACAATATTTTACCAAAAAACAAGGACTATGATCGAGGCCCTCTTTCTCAGACATAAGAGTAACCATAATGTCAGAACTATTTAGTTCCATATAGTGCCGTTGAAGGATCGAATAGTGTACTACTTTCTTGTAAGTAAATCGACTTGAAAAACTTTCTAAAACCATCAACTATTATTAGAGTATCATCAAATATGCTGGCATGAACATTTTTAAAAAAAATTTGGGATGGATACATTATTTTCCCGTAAACAAGTACAAGACCAGAACCGTACGGGATCAGTTCTTATAGAATTTTGACCATGAATCAGATAAACTAGATGCAGGTCTTTAGAGTTTCTTTTAATTTTCTGCCATAATTCTTTATACCTATTCAAATCGTTCGCACATCCAGTCTTCTTGTAGAACAACTTGAACTACATTTTTTTTATTCTCTATATCGCGAATATGATCAGATGTAAACCAAGTCGGATAATTAGACCTATAATTACGTTTTAAGTGTACATAGACTTTCAAATATCCGTGAATTATTTTGTAGAAAGTGAGCTTCATTAACTTTATTTAATCACTTAATGAAAGTCCAATCAGAGAACCTTATAGAGATCCATAAAATTAGATTTTTTGAAATTATATATTTTAAAATTCGCTTTTCTAATCAAAGTAGGTGAAGCACCAAAAGTGAAGTGTAAAGAAATCTTCAGCTGGATGATGTATGTATCTCTTCGTGGATAAGCGATTCTCTTTCAAGATTTGCATCAAGGTTAGTAAATACTACGTTGAGTAAACGAAATTTAATAGTTATTAGTCTGAGCAAGATCAATAAAGTGCAAGAAATGTGTAAGATGTTATTGTAACGTTTCGTATTTCTAGCGTCTTCATAAGAGGCGAATTAATATTATTTATAAGATTTATTAATTTCAAAAAGTAGTATTCCGTCAGTAAATATTGAACTTTGTACCATCTAGATTTAAAATAAAAAAGTTTATAACTTAAAAATTTAATTTAAGAGTTTTAATATTCATAGGCGAAATACGAGTTCGTTAATATAGTATGAAGAAATTTAATCATTATTCTTCCACATATATACGCATCCCTTTTCACGGACGAGATGGTGCGAAAAATAAAGCCCAGAGGTTACGACTACGAAATTCCAATATCACCTCTCGATATCGTATGATAGGATAACATTGGCAGCTCTTTTCGTGGAAAACTTCTTAACAGGATGTACACGTATTCGACCGTCGCCTCGCCATCATAAGAATCCTATACGGGCGAGATGCGTTCGGTTTGAGGTACTACACAGGAATATGGCTAAGAATCACGTACCATAAGGCACGGAGAAAATTTAGGAATAATAATACGTTACCGAGTTGCAACGCATACAGATAACCAGCATGAATGCCTAAGGAAAAGAATCACATATGTATTATATCGTTGTGAAATATGTATCTTAGTTCCAATATACATATACTATTTTTATGTGCTCTATTTTCTAGCACATGCAAATTTTGTATGGAAGTAAATGAATTGACAAAGACTCGTGTTATTTACATTCAACGAACAATTGCTGCAAATAATATTAAAGGATATTAAAAAAATATTGTTTCCCAAAAAATAAAAAATAGCTGATTATGATGACTTGACCATATTTTTAACACTGCAACATTCAAACTTTACATACTGCTAGTGTTATCAATAGCGCCGACAGTATATAAATAGATGATAACAAAAGATATTTAAAATTAGCAACAGAGAAGGTGATCATTCATAGACATCGGAAATATGAAGTATAAACAAATAATAATATTAAACTCTATTGTTCAACAGAAACACAAAGTTTACACTTGCAGGAGAATTTATAAAATTAAACAGAAATATGTAGTGTAATTATAGTTAATAAATAATAAAAGTTATTGTACATTATAAAAGTCTAAGTGCTAAACTAAAAAATAAAAATAAAAACAGCGATGGCAAACTAAATTGGAAAAGGAAAGTGTTGGACATATTAGACACCATATGTGGCAGAGGCGTCCTTACTACTAAAAGAGTACAACAAAATTTAATTCTGATAGAAGAGAGTAACAATCAACTTCAATTCTAAGTAAATTAAGCAGAAACCTACTACACATCTGTTCTCTTCTGTTCCTAAAAGATTACAAAGTTGAAGAAGAGACGTATTGCCATGAAATAAAATATGTAGTAATGATTTAAATATTAATTTATTGAAAAATTATAAAAAATTAATTTAAAATGAAGACAAATATAAATAAATTGAATACATATTTCTGTAAAAATGATTTTTAGAGAGACATACTCTATTATATCCATACATAAAACTAATAGTGTAAAAAATAATAATAAGTAATATAAGCAGACTATTTAATGGTAGTTATTGTATAATTACATTATTATATAATTAGATAATTATTAAATAACATATACATACATGGACAGTGAATTAATGTATTTAGGTTATAAAAGTGTATACTTACAACTAACACACCGAAATTTATTAATATTAAGTGTTATAATTAATGGTCCTAGGTTTGAGCCCTACTTGACTCCCGAAGCTGATCTGATTGTTATAAATTTGAAGACATTTAAATATATGTACATACATACATAGTTTTAAACGATGCAGAAGATAACTATGCATTAAAGCCAATGGCGTTCTTGTTAAATCATAAACACTCAATGAAGAATTGGTATTTTCTTCTATGTCATTGTTGATTACGAGGGAACAGCAAGCAAAAAAAATTTTTTATTATCGAAAATAGTTTTATTGCTTTTCAAAATATTCTCCTTGAAAGTCAATGCACTATTGCTGCCACTGCGAAGGCGGTATCTCCAAAAAATGAGATCTGAATGCCACAACTGCCTCTTCCAGCGTAGAAAACTGTTGACCACGAAGTTTATTCTTCACGTGTGGGAACAAAAAGAAATCACAAGGTGCTAGATCAGGGCTGAACGGCTAAATGTTCATACATGATCTTATGCACGTTAGTGTTACTAAAATACCTAGAAATGCGTCGATCTCCCGGTATGTCATATGACGATCTTGCATTATCAATTCACACATTGCATTAATGTTTTCCGACACAACATTTGTGAGGCGACTTTCACGAAATTCATCGTCCAAAGAACGCCGTCCAAGTTTACATTCACTACACCAACGATATACTATAGTTTTCGATGGTGCTTCATCACCATATAAAGAATTCAACTCGTCGAGGCATTCTTGTTCAGATAATCTGCGCTGAAAGTTATGAAAAATAATTGCACGAAAATGTTCGCGAGTTAATTCTATTTTTTCGCTAACATAAAATTTTCAAGTTACTGTCAACAATAGAAATTGCGACCGGATAATAAAACTGTCAAGGTAAATATATTGTCAAAAATGACAAACTTCACGATGCAATCATCCGATCGGAGACAACACTAACAGTGTTGCCAGTTCCCGAAATATAAACGGCTACCCTGGTAATTAATTAAAAATTTCGACATTGGAACAAGACTCTAGTCTTAATATGTTATAAATTGCATTATGGAACAGGTCTAATAGTTAGACCCAGCTGTCAGATTTTGATGTTAATAATTATATAGAGAGATATAGTTAAGCGCTTCACGATGAGAAATTAACAAAAAATTAGTATTTCTTGTTATACCATCGTTGATTATAATTACAGAAATTAATTAAAAATTTATGCGCTAAAGCAAGGCTCGAACTTGTATCTGCCGTTTGCTAGACGGGTGCCTTTCCAATGAGGCCATGAAGCAGTACAATTTCGAATCTCTTAATATACCATACATTGCATTATGGAACAGATCTATTAGTTATACTGCCTAATGAGATTGTGATGTTAATAGTTGTATATAAATATATAATTAAGCGTCTTGCGATGGGAAATTAATGAAAAATTAATTTCCCATCCATTAATGTAATTATAATCGACAATAGTATAGCAGGAAATACTAATTTTTCATTAATTTCTCATCATGACGTGCTTAATTATATATCTATATATAATTATTAACATAAACAATTAAAAATCTACTAGTCAAAATCCATACTGATTACGAGAAATGTACGGACAAGTAGCATTCATAATCGTATGATAAAGAAAGACTTCGAAAACCTTAACAAATATGACAAAATCGATAAAGAAGTTTGCTACATCAATTATATCACCTTTCTTAAATATAGAACAGATTCCTGAAATCTTCCAAACTTTCAGGTTTATAGCTAATGTCGATTATTTTCGCAATTGGTTCCGCATGAATACATACACAATCTTTAGTTAAAAAGCTAGGAATGTCATCATCACTTGCTGTAAACTTGTTTTTCGGCCTTTTCATAACCGCACAAGTAACATAGGTGAAATTGATTGGTGGATGATTCGACATATAGTCTGGTAATGTGTTCGTTTATTGAAATGGCAAATACACAACGAAACGGCCTCAATAGATGAGTCAACAATTTGCTTCGGTCCTACATATTTGTTATTGCTGTATCGTAATTTGAAAAGAATTCTAGAGTTCTTAGATTTAAATTGTACAAACTGCCAAAAAGATGCAGATTCAGCTATTATAATATTGCCTTCAATATTGCACAAATTGGTTCTATAGACCTCATGCAGTTCAGTTTTCAAAATGATTCTCAGCTACTGAAAATCAGTTTTATAATGAACCATTCCCGATGACTTCCACTTACGGTGATAATATTATTTTAAGTTTAGGTTTGATGGATTCTATAAAACGCTTTTAGAGCGAGGAATGAGAGAGGTCCATTAAAAACTAAATATAAGATGGAATAAAATTTAACTACTACAATATCAACGTCAACAGATAAAACGCAAGACCAATCTACCTGCATCAAATCAGAAGTCTTGAAAAGCTAGCTCTTCTAAAAGCATATTTCTTATTTTTGTCAATCGGAAAGCCAACATATCCTTTAGAAACAACAGCTAAAATTGAAGGAGCAAAGAAGAGTGGTGAACTTCCTCAGTAAGGAACCGCATCCTGTCACGTTCAACGGATTACGACTAAAATTTGATAACACCAGGTCAACCAATCTTCCATTAGCATTAACTATACTGAATATTTTTGCAAACCAAGGGAAGAAACGAAATTAATAAAAAGATTAACTCGCTTATCATAAATAGGAGATGAAATATCAAGCCAATTATTAGTTTTATGTAAAAAATATATAATAATTCTGAACATCTATTGCTTCGACAGTACGATGCCCATCATGCTCGTCTAAAAATGAAACGTTTTATTTTAAATTTACTAGCTAATTATCGCTATATTTTCAGTCGAACTTTTTATATTTAAATAAACAATTTTACATCTAACATCATTTAGACAATTCATCTGAAAGTGTATTTTATACCTTCAATATTTTTAAAAAATTGTCTTAAATACCATTTTAAAACTTCAAAAGTTGTTCTATTTTGAAACCTTATCATTTTCTTTAGACGTGATATTACCTTGTCCATTTTTATAACACAGCTACATTTTTAAATTTCGTGAAAAGAGATTGCATTCCACACCGGGTCTCGATTGCCTTCGTTCACCATATACTCTCAACGAAAATATTCCAGACATTTTATCGTCGACACTTCAGCAGTATACGAGCTTTTTCCTGTAGAAGAAATGCTATCACTTCAGATGCTTCACTGCTAATTACGTTTTCTATATATACATTGAGACGTTCGAATACCTCACCTAACAACACACTCCAGGCGGATATCCCAATAGATATTACGAAACACGGGACTGCACGGAGAGGCCGGGCTACTGCTGCATCTCGCAGCACACACACACATGTTCCTTTTTAGAACAGATGTCGAACGAATGCAATAAAACTCCGAAAAAAAAACATATTCCTATGAGATCAAGAGTCATAAGTAACAGAAGTTGCATCCGCTGGTGGGACGTGTTTTTTATTTTGGTAATAAAAGCACATTTAATTATGACAATGCAATACTGACATGTGGATTGTCGCATTTAATGACGTTAAAAGTTATATGTATGTTTCGTCTTCTTCTTAGTTATTGTATTCACTACCATACAAAAGAAATTTCAATATACTTGAAAGAAATTTAGTAAAGATTATTTTCCAATACAAAAAGAAGTCAAATATTTTGTTAAAAAGCTTTTATTTGTTCGATAATACACTTTCCATTTACTCATAATTTTTCTCTATCTGTCAGGAAGTTTAAATATATAATTTTTTATAAAACTTTTCAGAAAGCACCTATAAACTGTGACCGACAATACTGGAAAGCTTTACTAAAATCAATATACATACGTAAATAACATGAATTTGTTATGTAGCAACCAATGTTTCACCTACGTTTTGTGTAAATTCGACCATACTATTAATAGTGGATTTGCCTCCAACAAAAATGTTTTATAGATTCGTAAACAAATAAAAATCTGCAAAATAGTATAAACGAAAGATTTGTTTATCTTTCAAACCGAAGCGAAATCTCTGTGTCACATTTTAGTTACCACTAAAAGTATGGTGCACCAATAAAAATGTGATATACACGTACATACATTTTCATTACTAATTCATAAAATTTAATACTTTTACTTTATCCCAAACTGTTAAGTTTTAACCCACTATTTGTGTACATGAGATTAAGAGTCTTCTGTAATGCGTTTCCACATTTAAACTGTAATTCACTTCCGTTACTAAAGCAACCAACAACGCGAACATATAGACCATCCTCTCCAGTTATAACATAATACATAAACAACTATTTGTCAACAAAGTTGTGATAATTCCAAAGTTTTTGCCCTATTCCATGGTCTTATTAGACAATCGAATTTTGTTGGCACTTACAAACACCATGCAGATGTTAATAGAGTCAAAGTTTTGTTAACAAAAAGTTATTTATTTATCACACATCGCTGGGTGCTTTAATGAGACAAACGTTCTATAGGTTAGTAGCTAAAAGTGCTTCCACATTGGTGCAAGAGACGGACGGATAATTTTTTCTCATCTATACTATTTTATCATTTCGATACTAACATCTATCTAGTGTTTACAAGTGCCAATAAAATTCAAATTGCTTGATGAGACCTTGAAATTGGACGAAACGCATTTCGATCCTAACATTTTTGGCAAATGGTTCTTTGTAAATAAGAATCTGACGATGCACTATGGTGAATATGGCTGATACGTTAAAATTTTCAATTGTACTCTGACAAGTTTCTAATTTTAAAAATAAGCATTTCTTCCTAATTTTGGAGTCGTTGGTCCAAATTCTCCACCAACCTCTTCATTTGTTTTACGAAAATTTAAAAAAATTAAAATAAATACATCCAATATCCGTACTAAATCTCAAACAAATTCTTTTCTAATTTAATCTAGCTTTTGTTAGACACATATAATATATGTAAAGTTCCAGGTGCAACTCATAATAAGACACATGATATTAAAATATGGAATCATATTAATATGAGATTTGCATATATTGAGTTGGCAACTAAGTACTTTCGGTTTTTACTGATAGAGAGCGCTGCTTTATTTTTTGTATAACGTATGTTAGTGCTGTACTTTACCGTCTATCACGTGATACTAGTCACATTGACGTAACTTCAGTTGTGGGTTAATTTTAAATGGAGTGCAGAAACGAACATTTTCGACATATTTTACTATTTTATTTCCGTAAAGGAAAGAAAGCTGCTGCGGCTCACAAAAAGATATGTGAAGTTTATGGTGCTAATTGCAGATTTTTCCCTCAAAGATGAGCAACGTTCTGGTCGGCCTACTGAAGTTGATGATGACCAAATCAAAGTCATAATGGAAAAGGATCGTCATATAACTGTTTGAAAGGTTACGGAGAGGCTACATGAATCGCACACAACAATTGAAAAACATTTAAAATATCTTGGGCTAGTTCAGAAGCTTGATATTCGGGTACCTCACGAATTGAAAGAAATTCATTTAACACAAAAAATCAACTTTTGCGATATGCACCTTAGACGAAATGAAACCGACCGTTTCTTAAAAAGAATCATCACTGGTGATGAAAAATGGGTCCTGTACAGTAACATAATTCGAAAACGATCATGGAGCAAACACAATAAACCAGCTCAAACCACATCGAAAGCTGAATTGCATCCAAAAAAGATCATGCTGTCAGTTTGGTGAGATTACAAAGGTGTTTTTTCGAGCTGCTTCCAAGGAACCAAACGATCAATTCTGATGTTTACTGTCAACAATTAATAAAACTGGATGAAGCAATCAAAGAAAAACGGCCCGGATTGTCAAATCGGAAAGGTCTAGTTTTCCACCAAGATAATGCAAGGCCTCACACGTCTTTGGCAACTCGTGGGAAACTATTGGAGCTTGGCTGGGAAGTGATGCCACATCCCCCATACAGCCCTGATCTAGCACCATCTGCTTACCATTTATTTCGAAGTTTGCAGAATTCTT
Source organism: Dermolepida albohirtum (assembly GCA_031893035.1). NCBI lineage: Eukaryota > Metazoa > Arthropoda > Insecta > Coleoptera > Scarabaeidae > Dermolepida > Dermolepida albohirtum. Next base: position 73,071 of record JAVIWB010001246.1, read on the forward strand.
TGAATGGTAAAACTTTCACAAATGACGATGACCTTCACTCGCACCTGGTTCAGTTTTTTGCTGATAAGGACCAGAAATTTTATGAGCGCGGAATCATGCAGCTGAAGGAAAGATGGCAAAAGGTCATTGAGCAAAATGGAAAATATATAATTGATTAAAAACTATTCTTTGTTTTAAAAAAAAGTGTTCTATTTTATACTACAAAACCGAAAGTACTTAGTTGCCAACCCAATAGTTTATAATTATATAGTTGTACATTAACAGGTATTATTAATTAATAATTAATGAATTTTATATTAAGTTTATTAAATAACGTACTATAATCTCCTAGAAAATTTAAGATTTTGTAAATATATTATTAATAATATTTATACAAATATTACGTAATACGACAAACGAAGTTAATTTTGTTAAAATCTTCTAAACTAAAGAACTAAAATATTTCGCTGTACTAGGGCAAATTTGTCAGTATTTTATGCCTATTTTTGTCATATATATGTGCATATTTTTCTGATTTCGACATGCCTATAATCTGATCTTTAATTATGACTGTATATGTACACATATATACGTACACATACATACACATATATACGTACACATACATACACATATATACGTACACATACAAAGTACTTAGTTGCCAACCCAATATATAGGTACCTAAATTCGCTTCCTGAAGCACTCCAGATGTTTGTATATACAACATATGTACATTTCTGACTAAAATGTGCTGTAATGAACGTAGTGGGTTCTATTGAGAAAATAGTAGTTTAAGTAACTCATTGAATTCATTAAAACATTAGTGATTCTAAACGTATATATTATTAAACAACATACTGATATCCTATACTCACATATTGAAAACTTTCTTTTGCAAATTTTAAGCTTTACAATGGCCTATTATCACATTCTCTAACAAGGATAACTTTCAACATGTTAACGATCTTTGACTTTAATCAATTTTTAAAATTATTTATATATTACCTTAGAATATTGAAATTTATTGAATGTAAAAAGGGCAAAATAACAATTTATTATAGCAATTTATTACAGCTCTTGTTATGAGTCGATGTATAAAAAACATTTTATATATGGAGCTGATTATTTTATAAGATAAAGTGTAAGATATATTGTAAAGGTTTAGTTCACCTTACTTATCTTAAAAACTGTATTTAATGCCCCAACATATATATTATTAATTGCTTTGCTGAGAAAAATGGCTCAATTATTTTTGTATATTAATCTTTTTTTTTAGTGATAAGGAAACGACGAAATGGCTATAAGGGATAAAAATATATAGGACTCCATATTATTTCACTATACTGCGTGCTACATAAGTTTTTGCAGATATAAAAATAAAAAGATCTTTGTGGTTATTACATTACTTTAAATGAACCGAAAATAGCGTTTCAAATTAGGTTATAATTCAAAAACGATCCTTTTGTTTGTTAAACTAATTTAAACGAAACTATAAAATAAATAACAAAGTTGAAAAGTGACGACAATTTTTAAAGTATTGACGTGTAAATTTCCGTCATTAGTTATTTTCCTGGCCAAACATTTATAGGCGTTGCAGTGTTTAATGGTTTGTCCACTTCTCAGGGTCAAGTTATGTTTCAAAGTACATATATTCTATTTTGCTCACATTCACCTTTAACACCCATATATCATACTCCTCGATAAGTTTGTAGACCACGTATTACATTTCATCTGCTATAATAATTTCATCATTCGTAAATGACGATGTTGTTGAAGTTGCCTCGTTCATTTGTATGCCTATCCCTTCATTCGATGAAGCAATCTCTGAAAGAAACCTACAAAGAAGAAGAGCGATATTCATGTTGTATTCTTGCGATCAGCATATAACGAGAGAAAACAAAAAACGAATATATAATGCAATTGTTAAAAGCATGGGAATAGCTAAATGAGATCTTTAAAATAGAAGGTGGAAAGAACTCTAAAAACTCTAACATCTAGAGGATTGGATTTGTGGTGAAATGAAAATATAAAAGGAGTGATGGGAGAACACATGAAATACTTGGTAATTACCTATGGTATGGCCACGTACTGATGGAAGATAGAATACCAATGAAAATATTCTAAGGAAAAAAAGCGTCGAAGGTTGAGAACAAGTTGGGGAGAAAAAATCGACAGGTAAATACGAAAAAAAGGAATGAAGGACAACATGTGGAGAGACCGAAATACATGGCAATTAGGAATCGAAAAACAGCTATTGGTAGATTCAGTTACTTACGCAAATATAAACTAAAGTGCATTATTGAAAATGTTGGGAATAGTTTAAGTCTAAATAAAATCCCTTTACAAAACCTGGGTCAACGTCGCTCAACTTCTTTTAAACGCTATTTTATTGACAGATGATTTGTTTCCAGCACCTTTGTTCGAAGCGGTTATATTGGTAGTTCATTATATCCTTTTAAAATCTGCTATTTTTTCATTCTAAATCTTTTTCGAATACTACAGAATAGTGTAAATTTCCCGATATAATTCGTTAACAAAGGTAATTACAAAAAAACTTCTTCTCAGTTTCCTAGCCGAAACCTATCTCTAACAATACTACCAAACTCGCCAGCGTTTTCTACACTCTTACAAGGGACATCTCCAGCACTACAATTGATCTTGACGTTGTCAACAATTTCAAACGATCATTGATTTATTTTCATATATAAATGTAGGCACTGTATATTGTAGGTAATAATTATGAATGGTACTGTATGTTTTTTAACAAAATAAATTACTCTTAAACAATAGTAAATTCCGAATATATTTTGGCTACTTTTAAAACATTATAATTACTTGCATACTTACAAAAAAAGAATAAAACTACTACGTATAGCAATAGAAAATTCATTTGATTTTTTTCTTATAAACAGTGATGATCTTTCGTAAACTTCAAGGCAAAGGTGCAGGTGCAATATATAGGATATGTCAAAACATCCTCTCTCAGATATAAAGTTACAGGCATCGTCAATGTATCATCGATGTTTTCACATTAACATTTGGATCTCGTCAAGCGCGAGAAGTCCATAGAAAATTATATTTACCCCCATGAAAAAACAAGTTCGTAAAACTTTTTACGACGTCGTATACGTACTGGCGTATGTATACAGACGATAAGGCGATACACGCGCGTATCTTGGGGCCGTTCTGAATTTGATAACGGCCCTCAGGAGTTTAAGATACGATCCTTTTCGTTTCGGATCTCTCGACTTATGTGCGTGCCTCGCCAAGCAATAAACTAATGTATTAATACTCCGGAAATTTCGTCCGATAAAGGAAAAAAATGATTTACTCCTTTTAATAATAAAAATTGGCCACGGAAATAATTTATTAACGGATGATGTCTTCTTTTGTCACCAATCACATTTGGGGATTATGAAAAGTGGAGAGAATTTGAAAAGGATTCAAAATGATTTTAAATTGGAAAATCCACACCATAAGTATGTTGTAGCTCCCATATTTTTCAATAATTTAGTAGATTGACAAAGTAAATTTTGTTATTCGCTGATAGTTTGTATTTATTCAATATTGGTTTCTTTAATGAAATAATTCGCTGTCGAATAAGAAACTGACTACGACGATCGTTTCGTCCAAACCAGATCTCATCACGTATCTTACTAGTTCGTGAGCATTATTACCAAAACGATAATGCAAAATAATGAAAGAAAACTATTACTTCTATCCAAGAGATGGACAGTTCTTTCTCATTACTTCGTATTATTGATTTTTTAATTGGAATACAATTGAAAAAAGAATTCCCTAAATAAGGTGTTATTGATTTTTAAAGATGAAATGACGAATTACTTTAGTATTACTCGCAAGATTGCCTGAAAGTAGCAGTGATATTCACATTATACTAAGTAAATAGAGATATTGAGATAGTCATAAAGCTTACACCACTGCGATCTTTCTGGGTCTGTAATGATCCTCATATCTCTTTGGAGTGTCTTGGATTCTTTTCATATGCCTGTAGAAATTAGAAATTGGTCTTGAGACACTTCCTCTACAGTATCCCCCTTCACAGCTTTATGTATCTTTGTCTATTTAAATAACTTTACTGCACCCATGGATGGTTCTTGAGTAGCAACTTTGGAATCTTTTACATATTCCTACCTACTTTTTTGTGGAATATGCTACGTACCTTTTTCCTACTTTATGCGGATAAAGTAGAAAAAAGGTAGCGTGGGCTTAATTTGATAATTATAAATACGGAATAGTTTGGCCTAATGCTCCCATAGAAATGTTAGCTACCGTTTAGATTATCACATTAGTATCTTTCTAAATTTGATTTGCCTTGTGCTCCTCACAAGCTCTGTACTTAAACATTAAGGGGCTTACAGATAGGTATGAGATCTGTAACCCCCGCCATAAATGTGATTATTTTTGAAATAATATTGCAAGCAAAAAACTTGCGAAACTTACCTGCCCTTACACTAAAGAGTTCTGTGTACCGAAATATGCATTAGTTTTTAAATAAATTTACTAGCGTGCGCATCACTGATAAGACCGTATTCTTTATGTGAACTTCTTAAAATGCCGAGAAGAAAACCAACAAATTTAGAAAAACGTTCTGTAATTATCGCTTTTCATCAAGAAGGTTATTCTGTGCGTCAAATTTCCGAAAAGACACAAGTTATTAAATCAACTGTTACAACGCACGGACAGTTTAAGAGATCCAGCACGTTCAGGTCGTAAGCGAATAGCATCTCACGCCGACGATGTGCATAAAAAATTGCTGAGTAAACGAAATAGAAGACTGACTGCACCCGAAAGCATCGCAGAAATAAATCGCGACCGTATAAGAAAAATTTCTGTTACTACGGTGAAGAAAAAATTAAAAGCTGCAAATCTTCACGACAGCATTGCTGTAAGAAAAACCTTACTTCGACAGGGAAACAGGCAAAAATGATAACAATGGGCAGAAACACACAGATATTGGACACTGGATAACTGGAAAAGGGTATTATTGACTGATGAATCAAAGTTTGAAGTGTTTGGACAATCAAAACGTATTTTTGTAAGAAGAGAGGTTGGTCAAAGAATGCTGCGGGATTGTTTAGTGCCAACCGTCAAACAAGGAAAGAGTTCTGTGCTTGTTTAGAGTTGTTTTTGTTACGCCGGCACAGGAGGCTTGAAGTGAATAAAGGGTATTTTGCGAAAGGAGGGTTATTTACAATAATTGCAAGAAAACGCAATACCATCAGGGCTACGTTTAATCGGCGAAAATTTTGTGTTTATGCGGGACAATGACCCCGAACACTTAGCAGTAATAAGTAATAATTTCTTAAATAGCGAACAAAATAATACCATACAAATAATGACATGGTCACCGCAAAACCCCGACCTAAACCCCATAGATTTGTTATGGAATGAATTAGACAGGAGGGTCCGAAAAGTGTGTCCTACCTCAACAAGTCACTTGTGGAACATATCGCAAGAAGAAGGGAATAGTACACCGAACAGAGTCCTTGAAAAACTCGTAAAACGGATGCCTACGAATTGTACGGGCGCAGAAGGGGGTTTCTTCGATGAGCGACATGATATCTTTGCTTACTTAACGTTAGAATTTCTTTAATTTTTATTATTATACTTTATAAACATCTATAAACAAAATGCAATTAAATTTTTTGTTTTGACATAAACGTTTTTACTGTTTTCCTTTTTTCTAAATTTATTTGAGTGTCCGAACTAATATGGACGGTAGTGTACATCAATTAAAAATAAAATTAGTGAAAATTGTAACACTCTGTACTTATTAATTTTAAAAAAGTTTATTCAAATGATGTTAATGGCAATATGCTAGCAAATGCGAGTCATGAAAAAGAAAAAATTTATGATTTTTATTAATTTTTTTATATCTAAAATAAAAAAATAAATACAAATCATAAATCTTTTCTTTTTCATGACTGGCATTCGCTAGCATATTGCCATTAACCCCCTTTGCTTAGTGATTTCTAGTTGACGGAAGCACATAAAAATAATTTTCTGCTCCACCTTCTCCTTTAATCTACTGCGCATACTGCTCCTGTTGGCACAGTTAAATTTGCCAAGTTGTAATACTAAATAATTACCAGCCTTGTTTTCTTATTAAATTTCAAATTTTTTCTAGGAAAAAATATTCCAAATATATCACAACCACTATTACCCATCGCATGATTTTGGCACTGTTTAAAACAAAGTACGTTATGAAAGAGGACAGACTTCCAACTCGATATCCGAATTAGCAAAAAGATTTAAATTAAATCTACGCCGACAAACATATTTCTCTTTCTGTTATTTACGTTTTTGTAATTTACATGCGTAAAAGCGTATGGTTTCTGAAAAAATTCAATTAGAGCTTTACAAACTAAATTTCATCAATTTCCTTTATATATATTTTTCGTGACTTGAATTATTAAATATTTTTAATATACTATTCTAGATATGCGCTACTTCAAGCTGTTTCATAACAGATAATTCAATCAACTCTCAAATTTGTAATATCCTAACGACCCTATTTTACTAATTGTACTCGTCCATTAAATGTAATTCGAAAGCTCGTAAAATATGTACCATTAATTGCCCTAGCACTTCACATGAATAACCAATATATATTAGTTAAAAACTATTTTGGGGTGCACTAACTTGTAATGTCCCTTAAAGTTCACGTTCTTCATATACGTATTGATTACGTCAAAATCTTTCTAAATCAATACTTTCAAACTTCATTTGATGGGCAATTACTTAGAGCCAGGTTGGAAATGTGTTTTCTAGGACAGTGTAAATATCTTTCTTATTATTCGACGTCCTCTTTGAATAATAAATAACTACTCCAAATTTCTACGAATACTACTAAACGATAAAATGTCGTAATGATACGTAATATATTTATAATTACTTTGTGACAACGTACTTTCGTAAGTCAGCTTAAAGGCATTCCTTGTAATTTCCGAAAATTATTCGACGTAATCGTTTTAATATATTTTCGATGTTGAATAATATTGTAAACATTTTAATTCTCTTTTGTTGAGACATTAACTGTAAAAGTACGGAAGAAAAACTATAACAAGGCAATAATCTTTGGCATTGCATGATAATATTCAATTTGTATTTCCTCCGGGCGAAGCAGAAAATGATGGAGAGTAGGAGGAGCGTTAGTAGTTTTTCAAAGTAATATTAAGGAAACATTAAGATCACTATCGAATGGGCGAAAAGAAGTCGTTAGTGCTGCTGTAGACGGACGAAATTTCTATAATTACGCTGGGGAATTTTTAAGTAATTTTTCATTCGCGGAAGACTTCTTAACCTATTTCGCGATGTGTACTTTTAAGCAAAAAGAATGAACCAGGTTTAAAATTTTATGGTCTAATATTGAAATTGGAATAAATTTCAAATTAATTATTACACAAACTGCAGAGCGAATGATTTTTTTTGAGTTACACTCCACATTTCAAATAGTTTCTTCGCATATTTTTCAGATCACAGTTAATGGTCGATCAAAACTTTACATTATTGGCAAATTTTAAATGTTTTAAATATTATATTATAATTAATATTATTAATATATTAATAACATATATGTTACAAAATGGTTATTATTGTAAATTTAGTATAATTGTTATAACTAATAAAAATAATTTAATATCGAAACAAAACAAATACTACAGCGAACATTTCGTCCTATACCAAGTAGTCTGTTTTGTTTAACAATTGATTCACGCCTTGCAGGTGATAAATTCTAAACGATGATACAGAGAGACGAAAAAACTATAGCTTGATCCCACGGCTGAAAGTATCATTTTGAAACCATCTACTAGAACTTATGCTTAATAGGCAAACAGCGACGCGACTTTTCGGCTATTGTCCAATTACAATGTCATTAATGAAATAAAATAAATACTAGACGATCGTTGCCTCCTATTCCAGAATTTGTCACGCAATCTATGCATTGTTTGACAGTTTATTCACATCTTTTAGCAAAATAGATATATTGTTACAATATATACACTACCGTCCATATTAGTTCGGACATACAAATAAATTAAAAAGAAAAGGAAAACAGTTAAATTAATTTATGTCAAAACTTGAAATTTTTGTTGCATTGTTGTTTATAGGTGCATTGAAGTAGAATAATAAAAATTAAAATAATTCTAACGTTAAATAAAATTGCGTGATGAATAACCCATACAATTCGAGGCATCTGTTTCATAAGTTTTTCCAGGACTCTATTCGGTATACTATTCCATTCTTCTTCAAATATGTTCCACAAGTGGTTTGTTGAGGTAGGACATACTTTTCGAAAGCTCCTGTCCAATTCACAATTCTATGGGGTTTAGGTCGGGACTTTGTGGTGGCCATGTCATTATTTGTAAGGTATTATTTTGTTTATTATTTAAGAAATTCTTATAAATTACTGCCGAGAGTGTAGAGTCGTTATCCTGCATAAACACAAAATTTTCGCCGATTAAATGTAACCGCGATAGTATTGCATTTACTTGCAAAATTTCTAAATAACCGTCCTCTCTCAAAATACCCTTGATTCGTTTCAAGTCATCTGTGTCAGCGTAGCAAAAACAATTCCAAATAAGCACAGAACTTCTTCCTTGTTTGACGGTTGGCACTTTACAATCCTGCTGCATTCTTTGACCACTCGCTCTTACAAAGATACGCCTTGATTGTCCAAACACTTCAAACTCTAATTCGTCAATCCGTAACAGTCATTCAATGTCCAATCTCTGTGTACTTGTGCCTATTGTTGTAGTTTTTGCCCGTTTCTCCGTCGAAGTAAGGGTTTTCTTATAGCAATGCGGCCGTGAAGACTTGCAGCTTTTAATCGTCTTTTCACTGTAGCAACAAAAATTTTTCATACACAGTCGCGATTCATTTCTGCGGCGATTTCGGGTGCTGTCAGTCTCCTATTTCGTTTACTCAGCAATTTTATACACTCATCATCGCCGTGAGATGTTATTCGTTTTAACACCAATTTTAGAGAACATTGGCATGCCATGAGGTATTATACTCGCAACGACTTAAAATTTCTAACTGTTGGCATTCACTTTAAAAGAGAGAGAAAACCACAAGTTCCGCGGTAGCGCCTCGGAATTTTAAAAAAAAGTCCGATCTAGATAAAATAAAAAAGAACAACAAACTTTCTGTGCAAAGTTCTAAAGTTAAATACTATTAACTAGGAGAACATTCTCTTGTTTGTACGCTAGGAACACCTTGCTAAAATTAAATAAAATTTATTCATTTTCTAAAATTATCTGTTTATTTAAGTATTTTATTTACAGTGGTGAGAACTGTACTTATGTTCTAAAGATTTACTTCCGTAGATTATAAGAAGAACAGTGGTAACGCTCTGATACATCAGGACACAAATTCAAACTCCAGAAATGTCAGAAATAGAAACGAAATCACGTCTCGACATTGGCTACCAATACAAAATACAAATCTTATGCTCGACTTCTTTTAAAGATATACACTCGACATCCTCAGAGAATACCTCGCTTTCTATATTTTTACATTTCCGAGAGACAAAGTACTGGCTTGCCGCATCTCATAAATTTTAATGATACTTACATAGGTTAAATGTAGGTACTCGACTGCTATCCAAGAAAGAATCGAATCCGTTCAACTAGATTGATTTTGGCGTGAAGAAATGGCCTGACTTTATTTTATTCTTTTTTATTTCACCGAAGCCCTATGAGCATGTACACTTTATAACAGAAGCAACTCGTAAGCTTCTCGAATTCAAGCGTTTACTTACGCAATGCTTATCATATAAATAAGTGGTTGAATCGTGTTCGAATGGACATGTTTTTACATAACATATTTTATTTTAGTCTTACATGAAAAAATGTATGTATAAATATTTAGAGCTCCACTTTAGACACCAAATTTAATTTTAGCAGTTTTTTTATTTTTAAGTCATTTTAGTCTCAAAATTTATTTCATATTATTATTTTTTAAATAGATAAGTACTATTGTTCACGCCGTTTCGTGTTTTCTTGACTACATTTTCAAATGCTATTCTTTTAAAATTAATACTGCTATACGAGGGTAGCCATTTATATTTCGGGAATATCAAACAAAAAAAAATTATTCATTATCGAAAATAGTTTTACTGCTTTCCAAAATATTCTCCTTGAAAATCAATGCACTTTTGCATTCGTTTAAACCAATCCGAAAAGCATTGCTGCCACTGTGAAGGCAGTATCTCCAAAATATGAGTTTTTAATGCCTCATCTGCCTCTTCCGGCGTAGAAAACCGTTGACCACAAAGTTTATTCTTCAGGTGTGGGAACAAAAAGAAATCACAGGGTTCTATATCAGGGCTGTACGGCGGATGGCTCATCAATTCAATGTTTTGCCCGGCCAATTATTCAACTGTTTGAACCGACCTGTGGGAGCTCGCATTGTCGTGGTGGAAAATGATCTGTCGTTTTCGATTTGTTTCCCCTATTTCTTCAAAAACTTATGCCAAACAAATAGTTGTGTACCATTCGAAATTGGCTGTTCTGCAACTCTTTAAAAGCACGGTTGCAACGTGACCGGTTTTTCCGAAAAAAACAGATGACCATTTGTTTTGATGTGCTTCGAGCTCGAACAACTTTTGTTGGTTTTCGCTCATCTTAGAATACCCACACAGTCGACTACTGTTTACTATCGAGCTCATACGTATAGGTCCAAGACTCATCACCCGTGACGACTTTATAAATGTTCTTTGAAGCACCGCCATTGTATTTTTGTACATTTTGTACACAACAACATTTGTGGGACGACCTTCACGAAATTCATCATCCAAAGAACACCGTCCAAGTTTGAATTCACTATACCAACTATATACTGTAGTTTTCGATGGTGCTTCATCACCATATAAAGAATTCACTTCATCGATGCATTCTTGTTGAGATAATCCACACCGAAAGTTATGAAAAATAATTGAACGAAAATGTTCGCGAGTTAATTCCATTTGTTCGCTGACATAAAATTTTCAAGTTACTGTCAGCAATAGAAATAGCGACCGGATAATAAAACTGTCAAGATAAATATATTGTCAAAAATGACAAACTTCACGATACAATCATTAGATTGGAGGCAACATTGACAGTGTTGCCAGTTCTCGAAATATAAACGGCTACCCTCGTATGTACTAATTTTGTCTCAAGTTTTGCTTAAAATTTTATTTTCTCATATACACTATTACTTCACTACTTATTCCAGAAACAACACAATGTTGAATGGTGGAATGGAAGAAAGAAAATAAACCATTTTAAATTAAAATATTTATATATTCGGTAATGTCAAATATTTGTACTATATTAATTCTTAATTAGACATCTTGTTTTTTCACACATAAGCAGAAGAAAATCATTGGAGTAGAATTGTTTTAATTTGATTATGTACTCGCACAACTTTTAATTATATATGAACTCTCTTTCTGTGCACTGTTAAATAAAGTTCAGGAGCGTAGAAAATATCTTCTTTGAGGTACCTACTGCTTCTGCTAAAACAAAAGTACCAACCAAATATAATAATCATAAATATCGCTATTCACAAATATAAACATATGATATACGAAAAATAAAATAAAATTAATAAAAAACCATAATAATAGAAGAAATATGTATGTACGTAAATATACAAATAGCTACTGTGGAATTACATAAAAATGAAGCTTATCTGAAAAAAGTTAAAGTCACACCTCGCATATTATCTGAAATTACCCGATGAAATTTGAAAACTCAGCATTTCTATAAATACATCACTGCAGATGTTCCTCTTTTACTTCCTCTTGTACACACCCAGATGAAAAAGAGCCACTGTTCTTACGTTCATACACCGTATATTCATATACGAGGATAGTTTGACAAGTAGTGAGAATGGAAAAGAAAAACGAATTTTTTAAATACAAAATAATTTTGACTTTTCAATATATTCTCCTAAAAGAGCAATACATTTATTCCAACGGTGCTCCAATGCCCTTATGCCATCTCTAAAATGTGATCCCGGAAGGCTTGCAAAATACTCATTTCCGAAGATGATAAGCTCGTCGTTAGACGAAAATTTCTTTCCACCTAGTGCCGTTTTCAATTTTGGAGAAAGGTGGAAGTCGGAAGGGGCTAGATCCGGCGAATAAGGCGCATGCGGTACTAATTGGAGATGCAACTCATGGATTTTGGACATCGCAACTGTGCTGGTATGCGAGGGAGCGTTGTCTTGGTGAAACAGAATCTTTTCCTTTACCATCCCTGGCCGTTTAGCATGAATCTCAACATTTAATTTTTGTAGAAGTTCTGCATAATATTGTCCGTTTATTGTGGCACCTTTCTGAAGGTAGTCAATGGGAAAATTGCCCTTTGAATCCTAAAAAATTGATAGCATCACCTTGTTTGCCGATAAAGTGGTTTTCGCTTTCTGTGGAGGTGCAGAACGACGTTCTAACCATTGTTTCGACTGTTGTTTAGTTTCGGGTGTACTGTAATGTATCCAGGTTTTATCGCAAGTAACAAATCGCCTACAAAAATTAACCGAATTCCGCTTATAAAGGTCAAAACACTCATTGGAAATGCGCAAGCGAGTGAACTTTTGATCAGTCGTAAGCAATCGCGGCACCCATCTTGCCGAAAGCTTGGAAAGGCCCAATTCTTTCGTTAAAATGTGATGTACGCGTTGTGTTGAAATGTTTACCATGTCTGCTATCTCTCTCACTTTGAGTCATCGATCTTGCGTAATAATATTATGGATTTTTATAATCATTTTCTTAGAAGTCACAATTTTGAGTGCTCCAGAGCGCGCTTCATCAACACAGCTTGTTCTACCACATTTAAATTCATTTACCCATCTACTTATTGTGGCGGATGATGGAGCAGATTCACCTAATGTTTCCCGTAACTCACCTTTTATTTCGGTAGCCTTCATACCCTTAATTACGATGTATTTAATCACCGCACTTTACTCTGCTTTTTCCATTTTAACAAAACGACGTGTTGCTTCCTTTTCAATTAGCTGTCAAAAATAAACTAATCAACCGATTTATCTAAATATCGGAATGTAAACATATAAGTAGGCAACCTAAATTACAGTGCATTTGTTTTACCAATTAGAGCGCCACCTATGTGTCATTCTCACTACTTGTCAAACTATCCTCGTATGTACATACGTGTACATACAATTTTTGATGAGTCATATCTTCTAATGGAGGACCGGATTCCTTCAGCTTTATTTTCACTAGAGAAATTTTAAACTTCTCTTTTTCCCCAGATTCTAATTGGCTCCTTTTAACTTATAATTTCGCGTAGGTAGAGGATCCATAAAGTACTTTAATGCTGCCAATATCTTGGCAAATAACCTCATTAAAACATTTTGGGTCTTGAAGCAAGCACGGCGGAAGTCGTAAAAAAGTATTTCAAAATCAATAATCCGCTTACTTATTCATAAATATATGTCGTCTATTTATAAAATTATTAATAATGTATAGACTTATATGTCTACAAACGTTAACTTTTATTGTCTATTTTTTTCTTTGATATTTAAAATTAAAGAGTATCTTACCATCTAATAAGTATAATAATAGATACCAATGAAAAGTAAAAGGAAGAGTATTATTAATATTTCATAATTTAGTTTATAATACTAAAATAACCAAAGTCGAATGTAGGGTACAATTAAAAATAATTAACGTTTATTCGATTAAAACTAAAATTTTCAAGTTTTCTAATGAAAATATTCCTTTTTGCTACGTTTAAAATCCGTAAATAGAAGAAGAATTGTAACATTTTGATTTAGATTTATTTAAAATAATAAAACGTTTTCCAGCATTTCAATGCTACATTGAAAATATATAAATTCCAAATTGAATTCTGGATAAGATTATTAATGTCTACACGTTGTTCAAGTTTCCAAATATACTTTCACCCTATTCTTTTTATAATTCATTGGTGGTTCACATATCTGGCATAATAATAATAGTAACATTTTTATTAATCACGCTAGTCATTTACATGGATGTGAAGCGTTGTGAAAGAAAACAGTATATAATAAAAATATTGGCAAAATGTAAAATTATTAGATATGAAACCATATAGGAAAAATACAATAAAAAACGATCACTAATGATCCAAATAGAATTCTCCCACGGTGTAATAAACTTTTGAAATTAAATAAAGCTTTATTGTTTTTTAAAGATTTGGTAACTATTGACTATCCGGAACAAAGTTGCAATTATAGATTACCACTTTTGTAACCCGTGAACGTGCGCGTTGCAATAATTAAGTTGTTCTTGGTTCTGGTATTATAACCATGCAAGTGGCCTACAATTTTAAATAAATTCTTATTAAGAAATACATACAGCAGCAACTTAAATATATAAATACGTATTGCACTATATAATATATATAAATAAGTAATGCACTGTCATAGATGATTCGACAAGTATCCATTGACCTCATATCGAAGATCACCCGCAGTATTCTTCTTCGGACAATAAAAACCCTTTCCCATTCGACGGATTGCGCACATACAATTATACTGTAATTTAAAACCGAATAGTTAATGGAATAATAAACGGTTAAAAGAGACTTTCTATCAAAAAAATTATTAAATTTTAAAATTTCCATATTGCAAATAAGCGGAATTGAATCTCGCGCGTACAACGTCAATATGCGAAACCCAATACAAATTATAACCCACATTAATTCCTAAAAATATGGACGTTAAACTAAATTTAAATCTATGATTCCTAAAGTTATAGTAAGGTTCCCATAATTTCTATTATTTAATTTATAATTAAATAGAATTAATTTGGTTTTTCCGGCACTAGTAAATAATTTGTTTTTATGAAGCCAACTATGAAAACCATGAGAAACTCTTTCCAAATTGTTGTGCAATACACCAATAGTCTCGGCAGATACAGCAACTGAAATATTGTTAACATACAAAAACACCTTTCCACAAAAGATGTAATTCGGGAGATCATCGATAAAAAGTATAAACAGTAGAGGTCCTAATACTGAAGTATGTGGTACACCCGTATTTTGCAAGTAAGTATTTGAAGATACGCTATTAATCCTAACCTGGATTTTTCTTTTGGTAAGGTGTGATAATAGCCAATTATTGATATTTCCTCTAAAACCTAGATTAGTACCATATTGGTGAAATTCCAACCTTATTTTGTATTGCTGACTAAGACAATATCAAACTAATAACAGTCTTCTTCTTTTTCTACCTAATAGGAATAAAATCACTATTTATCGTCTGCCTTCCTCTGTAGACGAAAGAAATTAGCTCTGGGCCCATCTCACGCGTTGTCATTCAGGTAATTCTTTTGCTTTCAGTCATTCCATCATACATGTCCCGCCAATCTCTTTTCTCCGTACTGCTCCCATATTTCCTTTCTTGCTGCGACCACTTAACTACTTCTTGTACATCCCAGTGTTCTCGAATTTTATTTTCTTTATTGCTGTCCTAGTTTCTATAGAATACATATGTTATTAGTGACTTCACCATAATCAATTCTTACATTTTGGCTTTTGCTCATAATCGTATTTCACCAAATTGTACCTCTTAGGCAGTCCACTGTTTGTAAAGTTATTTTATTTTGAGCTTTTATTCTACCAGGAAGTTTCGATTACATCTACAGAAGTAATTGAGTAATTATTCACTCAATTTATCTATAAGCTCTTTAAAATTCCCAACACAAAAATTAGTAGATAAATTTATATTGCCAACGTCAATACCCGCAATAACACACAGGTTTATAAAAGCCATGATATGATCGAAGAGATGATGCCAATATGATTTCAAATTGAATCAGTTATCCTTGTTGCACTATAGCAAATCCAGCTTCTATCAATAGTGGTAGATGAAAAAGGAATTATAATCCTGACGTTATATTTATCGGTGAAAGGTTGCTCTTTGTTGCGGAATTACAAATGGCAGTTGCCGTGAAGTTGTTATCGCGGCGCTCTAAATATTGATTACCCTTTCACTTATTTTCAATTTAATACACGACTGATAGGTATAGAATTATACCATTTGAAATTGAATGAATTATTTTGCCGAAACATGTGGAATTATTCCTTGTAAACAGTTGCAATGCATACTACGAAAATAATAACGGAAGAAAATTACACGAGAACCCATTCACGTTTTATTACATGCAGTTTCTAAGCACTTTCGTAATTCCTGTAATTATTAAATTTCTTTCCTGTTTTTGTTGTTAAAATGAAACGTGCTTAATGACCAGGAAACCAGATTGTTAACTCCTTTCGTTTCTCGTTATTATTAGACACCGTTATAACATTACCAGTAATCGTATTACTTTTTAAAGGACAAGAAACGACTCATTACTTACCATCGTGGGATATGCGTTAATGCAATACGTCTTTGTCGATTGCTCGCTAAAACATTAACCGTAATTTCTTAATAAATCAACACAATGTACTCGTTGTATCGCCCCGATTCGATTTCAATAGAATAGAAAGGCTGTGAGATTTATACTGTCTCCTGAGTCCTTTTTCTAAACCCATTATAGCGCGATAATTACACGTGGATTTGCGAAAGTTCCATACCGGAATTATATAACAAAAGAAATATGTACCGCTCGCTTTTAGTTTGGTAATTGCTTCATTGAAATTATCATATAAACGATATAGTTATGTAGGAATCGTATCTGAACTTTATATGAGCCATAAGTATGAGTCATTGTAATTTATTTCTTTTTGTATTGCAGAGGAAGATGATGTATCGTTAGGTAATTATAGTTGAGTGTAATAGTATCGTTAAGTAAGTTAATTTATACATTCGAGCAGACAGAAGGTCAATAATATTGAAATGAAATATACATTATCGCTCATAAGTATTTGGTCACGCTTGTTTCGTTACAGTTTTTATAGAAAAGTTGTAATTATAAAATTTATTTCTGTAGTAAGATATAGTTTCATAGTAAACATTAAAATCTATTAAAACTTATTAAAAAATAATTGTGCGATTACACTACTATTCGCAATGAATGATAATACCCTAATGAAACTGCAAGTAGAGTAATTGCACTTAGAGGATTAGATCTCTCAAGTCTTGGAAATTTCCAATTGTTATGATTTTATTTTAAGATAGGGTGTTATTGTAAACTATATACTTGGGTATTTTGGCGAAATTGCAGTTAGTTTTTGTGAGGTTCTCATAGTGATAACATCGTGTGTTTCGAAGAAGTTCAATCGGTTAGAAATGCCTAAACGGAAAGAATTGAGTTCGTTTATAATCGCATACCATAAAACTGGCAAAAGCAACCGCGAAATTGCCACTGTACTTTTATTATTATTACCTTTATTATATTAAATCAGTCCACCGTGGGTTATATCATCAAAAAACACCGCGAATGTGGAAGTGTGTTGAGCAGAACTCGAAAAGGCAGACCAAGGACAACAACCTCAGCAGAAGATCTTGCAATGGTGGTAACAAGCAAGAGTAATAGACGAAAAACAACCCCTGAAATCACAGCAGAAATCAATGCTGAATTTGCGGGTGAGCGTGCCCGGAAAGTGTGCATAGCCCCCACTGTTAAGCACGGTGGAGGTTCAGTTATGATATGGGGTCGCTTTTCTGGATCAAATGTGGGCGATACTAAAAGAACAGTATAAGCGCATATTAGAGCAAAACGCAATCCCCACTTGAATTAAAATTTCGGATCAGAATATTATCTTCCAACAAGATAATGACCCGAAACACGCTACCAAACTATGCAGGGAATATTTGCAGAATTCGGAGAACGAGGGAGCCATAAAAATTATGGCGTGGCCTCCCCATAGTACCGACTTAAATCCCATCGAGTTGCTGTGGGAAGAACTTGATCGAGAGGTGAGAATATCTGCTGTTAATACATGAAAGAACCTGCAGAGGTATGGGGTAAAATACAATCTGAAATTACAAAAATTAATCGAATGAGCGCCTCGATTGTGTGCTGCAGTGATTAAAAATAAAGGAGGGCATATAAACGAGTCCAGAATTTAGATAAATATATTATACAACAATTTATTTTATGCAAAAATATATATTTTTAATATATGTAAATAATAAAAAGATATTAGTATTTCAATTTAGATTTTTGTTACAATTTGCGGTTTAAATGCGAGTGACCAAATACTTATGAGCGATAGTGTATATTCGAACAGACAGAAGGTCAATAATATTGAAATGAAATATATCTATACATCCACTGTTGCGACAACTTCTATAAAAAATGTATTAGGATTGGCATTATATTATGCATACAGTGTTGTGCAAAAGAAACGGGCACATATTTTTTGAAGATTTTTCTTAATAGGTGATATCGCAATAAATGCATAATCATAAGAAAGACTCTCCTAAAACAATAAATCGGCAATCATTTCAGAATTACCCAATCATTCCAGAATTACTATCGACTTCTAAAAATTTTATATCTCATTTGAATTTCAATTATGTGAAATTTAAATAGAAACCCCGCCGTCATTCTCGAGTATTTTATTGAAGCACAATAAAGTCCCTATTATTACTGCTCATTCGTATTCATAACTCTATATTATCGGTGATTTCGCTTAAGTCCAAGTTATTTTTTCAGAAATATTTTCCAATTTTAAAATAAAACTTCTTATATTAAAGAAATGTTGAAAGTATTATTAATAAACAAAAATATGGTAATTATTCTGCGTGAAAAGGTTTCAATTAAACTCAAATTTCAAAGACGAGTAATATTATTGTACCAGCGTCTATTGAATTATTAAGAAATATACTGATATTGGTAATGTATGAAATTGAGCTAAAACTGAACAACTAAAAAGCTTTCTGGAAATTATATTGGGTTGGCAAGTAAGTACTTTCGATTTTGTAGTATAAAATAAAATACCTTTTTTTTAAACAAAGAATAGTTTTTAATCAATTATATATTTTCCATTTTGCTCAATGACCTTTTGCCATCTTTCTTTCAGCTGTGAAAGTTTTACCATTCAAAGAATTCTGCAAACTTCGAAATAAATGGTAATCAGATGGTGCTAGATCAGCGCTGTATGGGGGATGTGGCATCACTTCCCAGCCAAGCTCCAATAGTTTCCCACGAGTTGTGTGAGGTCTCGATCTTTTTTGGATGCAATTCAGCTTTCGATGTGGTTTGAGCTGGTTTATCGTGTTTGCTCCATGATCGTTTTCGAACTATGTTACTGTACAGGACCCATTTTTCATCATCGGTGATGATTCTTTTTAAGTAAGGGTCGGTTTCATTTCGTCTAAGGGCATATCGCAAAAGTTGATTCTTTGTGTTAAATGAATTTCTTTCAATTCGTGAGGTATCCAAATATCAAGCTTCTTAACTAGCCCAAGACATTTTGAATGTTTTTCAATTGTTGTGTGCGATACATGTAGCTTCTCCGCAACCTCTCGAACAGTTATATGACGATCCTCTTTAATTATGACTTGGATTTGGTCATCATCAACTTCAGTAGGCCGACCAGAACGTTGCTCATCTTTGAGAGAAAAATCTCCAGAACGAAATTTTTTATACCAATTCTGACACGTGCGCTCTGTTAAGCAATTAGCACCACAAACTTCACATACCTTTTTGTGAGCCGCAGCAGCTTTCTTTCCTTTACGGAAATAAAGTAGTAAAATATGTCGAAAATGTTCGTTTCTGCACTCCATTTAAAATTAACCCACAACTAATAGCTTTAATAAAAATCACGCACTACTTGCTTCTGAAGTTACGTCAATGTGACTAGTATCACGCGACAAACGGTAAAGTACAGCACTAACATACGTTATACAAAAAATAAAGCAACGCTCTCTATCAGTAAAAACCGAAAGTACTTAGTTGCCAACCCAATACATACTTTTCAGAAAGAACTGATTTACGATATGAGAAAATCGCGAGTAAAAGCTAAAACAAAGTTTGAAAAAGCCACGGGATATCTATCCACTATAAGGCGGTCTATTGGACCGAAGACCGAAGATTAGGAAGTTCGAATTTTGTGAACGACGCGTTTAAATTTAAAATATTTAGTTTCTACGTTCTTCGTGTTTTTGCCAGCAACGCCAACGTAGTGGTGTCGTTGACGTTGTTTACAAAAACCATTGGGAACTGCATGTATGTACATATATGAAACGAACAATGAAGAAGTATCTTTATTCATTTTGAATCATTATCCTGTAGTCCGAAATATTTCTATTTCAAAAAAGCTAGTAATGCTGGTTGTTGAATCAACTGTGAATGTGAGAAAGTGGAAGACTGCGAATGGCATTGTACCAATGGATTGGCCTTCGCATTTCCCAGACTCTATCATTAAATTGAAAATATTTTCGACTCTTATGAAGCAAAAACTTAGAGGAAAACCTGCACATGAATTTTCCAATTATACTTATATATGAAGCATTCATTACCTAACGAGTTATGCGGAAAATTTGATCGTAATTATGGGAAATTTTTATTTTTAAAAATAATGGAGACTGGATGTCGTATTAAATATTATCGTATTATAATATATAAAATATCTTTGCAATTATATATCTGCTTTTTCTATTAGCTATTTTTATGGAAATATAAGCTCTGCGTTTCTGATTATACAGACACTATGTATTTCCAAAATTGTTCTTCATTTGTTAAAAATAAAACTACTTTTAAACTAAAAACATCCACCTTTTACTGATAAAGATTAGAAATACTACCAGGCAAACTATAAAACATGTCCCAATTGTTGAAGACGTCACGTAGAATTACAAGGATTAGAATTGAATGGTACCTTCTAAATCGTTTCAGTTTATCTTCTAATATATTAACTGTAAGCTCATCCCCATCCGGGCAGCGTTCACAATTGTTTCGCCAACTTTTAATTGAATTAACTTGTGCGTACATAGTGCACTGGTATTGTACTACGAACATGGTACATACATACACACAGATAAAACACAAAATATAGTTCTGGAGCAGCAGTTACTGTATTTACCGAACAATGTATTTAGTATTATAATTAATCGGATACCATTTCAGGTTACAATGCGACATACAGCCCTCGTTGATAAATACTAATGATGGGGGAAATTAATTAATCAATTGAAATAATAAATTAAATTGCTAATTGGTACACATATTTCCCTTTATTTGTGACATAATACGGAAATTTTGCGACCGAATGATAATAATGTCTAATATCAATGATTATTAATGTATGAACTAAATTTAAAAATTATTTTTTGCAAAAATGTAAGGTTAGTAGTAGCATTTATTTCGAATGAATACATACAGATGATATGCCATTTATTCAAAAATGTGTTGTTCTCGAATCAAATATTGGACAAAGGATATGCTATACATATGTATATATATCGCGTCATAGTTTAGTAGAAAAGGGTAGCACATAATTTTCAACGCATAATTTTATAGTAAAACAGGATAGATAATTTAATAAGAACAAATTTTGTAAATGCAGTAAATGCAAAGCTGGACGTCGCGCGAAACAATTCTTAAGGGAATTTTTAAGGGAATATTTTCTAAAAATTTTAAGAATTAAACAACTCAAAAAAGTGTAAATAATCTGAATAAAGAAAACACATATCTTTGTCAACAATATCTTCTTTTCTAGAAAAAAAATTAATGAAAACTAAATAAATGTTACCCATATACCATACATATTATCTATATCCAATAAGAAATCTTATTAAAGGACATTTTAAAATTGATTCCAGTAATGCTTCAGCATCTCAATACCATTTCAAAACAAGATTATCCAACCTCTGCGAATCTCTTTATTTAGAAAAACTTCAACAATTGTCCTAGAATCCGGTGCTCCGCCTGTGGCACTATACCGGATGTAACCTAACCTTAATCTTTACTTACTACAAAACTATCTAAATCATAACTAGTCTTATCTAAAGCTCTAAATAGGGCTTAACCCGCGTCCTGCTTAAATATTATTTGCAATTCCGCTCCTACTCTGCGGATGTAGTGCGCTTCTTATAAAATTCATTCACTAAAATGTCAAATATTCATTCATACACATCCCTTCAAATCGAAAGGCCGATGAATCGTTCTTCACCACCGTCTTGTCTCCGCTCGCCAGTCCTGGCCTTCCTCTACCCTGTGGAATCTCTCCGCCGCCTCCCCTCCTTTTGGGATTTTGGGCCTCTGTAACAGCAGAGAACCGTATTGCAGATGTGTGTTTGCGCGCATTCGACTGTGTGTGTATGTGTGTGTGCGGACATCTTTTTCATTCATTCATGCTTGTCCCAAAAAGAATATAAAAGAACTATACTTAACTTATACAACTTTGTCCATGGTTGATCATCGTGGTCGTCCTCCTGAAGGTGCGTCCTTCTGACTTGCGTGCCCATGCCTCTGCGGATCGCATAATACAGTTATTTATATAGTGATTAATAGGAATGGTCGGTTTTATCGGCTCAGAGTAGCGCACCTAACACATGTTCGGCTGTCATCAGGTGGAATGATTTTATTTATAGTAATATTACATAATTGTGCATTAGTTTATTTGAGTCACTTCTACAGTGTGTATCACTGGTTCAACCTATCGTACACGGGTGAGCTAAAATAATTCATCTAGGAAAGCACAGGTTACAAGGGTTACACCGTATTATTAAGTATAAAAGTAGTGTGCATAAGTAAGTGACCACCTTAGAGAATTTATTGTTCTGCATTATTTTCAAAAAATAACTAAAAAGACTTTTTTCTAATTGCTTGTAATGGAAAAATATAAATAATAGAATAAAAATTTTATTGCTTATTGTATACATGATTGGTTATACGCTTCTCTAACCCTTCTGCCATGGTACTGTTCTCTTTTGTAAGCTCAATGGTAATAAATGCGTGCATATTCTAACCCTTTCTGTTTATTAGCCGTTCGCAGTAATGCAACGCGATCTCTAAGTTCCTATTTAATTAGATGGCGCTGAATGGAAGAAGTATGTACAGGAGTCTTTGCCTATCGTTCTACGAAGATCTGTTTATTTTTTAGATGACTCCGTCCTACTTCCCAAGGATTTCAATCGCAAATTGATCATGACCTTATGCCTTGTTTGGCGTTCCCGTCCTTCTTTATTAACCACCAAACCGATTGCTTCTTGCTTCTTTTAATAGCTTTAAAAATCGAAGACTTGGAATATAGCGGCCTTTCTGAAATTTGTCGCTGACTTAAGTTGATGAAAAAACATTATCCGAAGGCGATTTTCGTCAAATACTCACTACCTTTTCGAGAAATTAACCTCGTCAGAATAAGTATGATAGAATAAAATGAACTATTACTTACAGCATCGCTTAATAGTATCAGAAAAACAATGAGATACTCGTACTAAAGTAATAACCATAGATCACAGATTACTCGAGTAGGATTAACGAAGAATATTTTTGCCGAAACTGCTTTCTCTCTCCTTTAACAATGCATTTTCCATTCCTACTACTTTATTATGAGAATAACAATAGTAATATTAAATATGGAAAATATTATAAAGGATTTAATTTGTCGCAAGTGGTCACTTACTTACGCAGTACTGTATACATAGGTATCCTGTTTTAATATACCGTGGGAGGCTGGTAAAACACGACGCTTGTAATGGCAACTTAATGGTTTACGAAGAGTGGAATCAGGTAGACAGAGAGAAAATTTAAAAACTCATATAATATCATTTTGATATCAAAATCATATCACATTGCGTTCCAATTTATTAGTCACTTATACAGACTAATTGCCTATAATTATAGTCCATTTTGTTGGAGATAGACAGCTAAAATTATTGTAACATACTAAAACAATGATAATATTACATGCTCGTTTGACGATTTTCTTCATTTAAATTCTAGTTTTAGCATTATAAAGATTAGCTAAAGGAATGTCGATTAAAACAGCGATAAAGATTTTTTTAATCGTTTTGAAAAAAATTAAAAGAGAATTCAACTTATGTTCTTAACATTCCCGATATATTGTATATTTTACACTTACCTTTTTAATTTCAACAATGGTTTTTATATGTTGTCAGTAAAATTTAATTTTAGTGAAAGCCTTTAAGTACATTTTCATCCTGATTTAATCAAGAATAATACTTATTAGAAATCAATGAAAAATACACTGCAGGCCATAAGTTTGGAATCAGTTCCAGTAAATTCATAAAAATTAAAATTTATCTATGTTACGTTCGTATTACTTTGATATAAGTACAAAGGATTATTCTTAAGTACATTATAAAGCTTTACATAAAAGATGTAGGTTTAAATGCATTAATAGTTGGAAAATAACCAGAGATTAAGGAAACTCTGCGTGCGGTATTATTTATTCGAGCAGGTAATATTTCTGCATAATGAACGATTACCTGGAATGGACAAATTTTATTGCAGACCCTTCCGCATAAACCTTTTCTAATTACATTTAGTTTTTATATTTATAAGTATTTATACATTTTGAAGTAATGAGAATATTTTAGTTGCTTCGTATCATTTAAAGTGTGTAGACACATAAAAGTGTGTAGAATCAGTAAACATCGTTTGATTATGGCGAAGAGAAAGCAGATATCGCTAGAAAAACGTGTAGAAATTATTAGTCATCATAATCGGGGAGATTCTATACGGGATATCGCGAAAAGAATGAAGATATCGTACAAAGGTGTACAAAATACAATTAAAAGATACCAGTCTACTGGAGGGTATACGGACAGAAAACGATCAGGAAGACCAAAAATTACAACTCCTGCAGAAGATCAGACAATTATATTGACGTCGAAAAGAGATAGAAGATTAACGGCCTCGCAAATCCGCGGTGAGTTTAACAGGGAGCGTGAAACTCGGATCTCTTTAACCACAGTAAAAAGGCGGCTCAGAGCGGCTGGACTGATGGGACGTGTAGCAGTTCGCAAACTGCTTCTACGTCCGCAAAATAAAATAAAAAGGCTACAATGGGCTAAGTTACACAAAGATTGGACAATAGAACAGTGGGAAAAAGTACTATGGACCGACGAATCAAAGTACGAGGTCTTCGGTTCCAGACGTCGGATATTTGTAAGAAGAACTGCTACGGAAAAAATGTTACCGCAATGTGTGGTGCCCACGGTAAAACATGGTGGCGGTTCTGTAATGGTTTGGGGATGTTTTTCTTCGGCTGGTGTAGGAGATCTGGTGAAAATCGACGGAGTTTTGGAAAAGAAGGGTTACAGACAGATTCTCTAACACAACGCTGTGCCCTCCGGTCTGAGATTACTTGGAGAAAACTTTATATTCATGCAACACAACGACCCAAAACATTCTTCTCATTTATGTAGAGGATATCTCCAACAACAGGAAGCTGACGGTGTTTTACAAAACATGGTTTGGCCGGCACAATCGCCAGACCTCAATCCAATAGAGCTGTTGTGGGAAGAATTGGATAGAAAAGTGCGTGAAATGTGTCCGACGTCCCAGACTTACATGTGGCAAGTTATACAAGATTCTTGGGCAAATATACCCAATGAAACCCTTACAAAATTAGTGTCTCGTTTACCGCGATTGTGTGCTGCCGTCATTAAAGCAAAAGGAGGGTATTTCGATGAAAAGTCCGTTTAGTTGATAATAAAAATAAGTGGATGTAAATAAATAAAATTTGCTTTTTTTCCTGCTTATTTTATAATAAAACGTTTTGGTATATTAATATTGTTTTATTTTTACAATGTTTGTTAAAGCCACTACAATATTTTCATTATATTCAGAAGTGATTCCTAACTTATGCAAGTGATTCCAAACTTATGGCCTGCAGTGTATATAACGAAAAAGATTAAAAAACTAGAAAATAAGTAAAATGTATTTCTATTTCAGTTGTTTTGGTTTGGTGTGATGACGTTAAAGACACCAGGGAAGGTGAAAACGTAACACTGGAATGCAGATTTACTCCAAAAACAAGAGAAAAACTCACATACTATTGGTCAAGGAGTAACAGACAGTCCCACGATAATGCAGCTATTGGCGAAGTTCCTTTAGACAACAACTATAGGTAAGTCAATGTAAAATCTGCTGATTAGTAAGGATAAGAATAAGAATATTTAATTATATAGAAATTCTAAATAATTATATAAACATAGTCACATCTAGTAGAGTTCAGTCTGTGGTATAACACGTAATTTAAGGGGTTTTCTATTATAACTTTAAACGTGGAATATGTAGTCAATGATGTTACAATAAGATGATTTCTGTATATGGAAAGAATTGTGTTCTTTAGGATCATTGAGGGAAGATATGTGCAATTCGAAGGCAAGCTTCTCCCTTGCTATTGAAAGAAATAAAACAATTACATAGAGAATTAACTTTTCCATACCCACTTTAGATCGATGTATATAATAATCGTCTGCACATTCGGAATCACATTATAAGTACTTTTTTTTTAACGGAAGATCAGAAACAGCTTCGTGTTGAGTGGCATTATATCATACTTAAGCAATTTCCATCTGGCGAAGTAAGTAGCATCTATCGCTGCGAATGATGAGACCTGGATTTACTATTATAACGTCTATACAAAGTCGCAAGATAGATTTTGAATATTCGATGATAAGGAACAACCAGTTCTAGTAGGAATATTGGCACAAATAAGGAAAAGAATGTTAATTTATTGGACTAGGGAGGACTAACAGTTACACTCTAAAATCAAAAAACGATTACGTCCAAATTATATACAAAAACATTTTAATCGCAGGTACATATATAAACCTTTACCAAGGAGCAATCAAAGTTCAGGTTTCTTCATAACGAGAATGCTTTGACGTATAGTGCTTAAGCTACTACAGACTATTTGAAACAAATGGGATAAACGTTGTCATCCATCGTATAGTCTGGACTTCATTTCATGTAATTTCGCATAATATTCGCAGCTGAAGATACGATGGAGAATACGCAAATTTACTTCCAATGAAGAATTGTTACCTGTTTTCGATAATATATAATACCGAAAGAGAAATGAAATTTATCTTTCGGTATTATATATCTTGGTAATTTGTAGGTATACACATGAAACAATACATTGAAAAAACCGTATAGTATCTAGAAAAAATATAAATTCTGTGTTCCATATAACAGGATTTATGGAACAAACATTGTATATACTGAAATTGTTCATTACCAGTTTCTTACGAGCATATCAAATATATAAGTAAAAATACTTATATATTTGACACGATTTAACATAGCGCTCCACCCAATTATAACCTTCACTTTCTTTTAAATACAATTCTTGTTACACATTTATATAACTTAAAAAGACAACATTAACGAAAGCAATAGTCTTCTTTTTATTAATAAATATGCATACATACTAGCTTTAAATTCGAACATAACAAATTTCCGCCAGCGGTTCGCAACACATTTTCTAGAATTATTTTCAGCAACAATTTACATACGTAACAAATATGTATTCATGATTTACAATAAACAATAGATTATATTCATTTTGAAATACAACACTCAAATGACATGTTAGATCAATAATGGAACACACGCAATTGACTGACAGAGAATAATTACCGAATAATTAATTCGCCCCAGTCGTATTTAACACCTTCCGTGTTTTCTAATTAACCATTGTGCAACGCATGTTACAAATAATAAATCGCTGAACATGCATCTAACATCGAAATTTAAAGTGAAGCGAAAGTTCGCAACTAAACTTTGGCCAGTGTGTGACGATAAATTGCCCCATTATAAAATTAATATCTCGAATTTTATTTAATTTATTTTATTAAAATTAAGGGGATCTACGGAATTTGTATCTATATACTATAAAATTCTAATTTTTACAGCTTTTTACATCGTGTATATATATATATATATATATATATATATATATAGGGCGTTTTTTTACGAGCTTAAGAACTTAAAATGATAATACTAGATAGAAATATTGTTGGAATGAAATTTTTTTTATTATAATCTGGTAAATAATTTCACGGTATTTATTTTTTAAATTTGGTTTCCGGCATATGTCCGCCGTGGCTACGAGTTATATGGTCCATTCGATCAGTCCAATTTATGACTACTTTTTCCAATCAATCCGGCCGTATGGCGTCAATGGTGGTTTGAATATTGGCTTCCAATGCTTCAAGAGTTGCTAGTTTGTCGGCATAAACTAATGACTTAAGATAGCCTCATAAAAAGTAATCCAGAGGCGTTAAATCGCACGAACGAGGGAGCCAGTAAACAGACCACTTCTGGAAATAAAGTTGTCACCAAATTGATTTTGCAATAATTCGATTGTTAAGCGCGCTGTATGGCAAGTTGCGCCATCTTGTTGGAACCAAATGTCGTCGATATTTAGCTGATTAATTTTTGGAAACAAAAATTCAGTCAGCATGGCTCGATAGCGCCCGCCATTCACCTTGACGACAACTCCTTCCTCATTTCTAAAGAAGTAAGGACCGATGATGCCGCCAGCGTGTAAACCGCACCAAGCAATCAATTTTAATGGATGTAATGATGATTCGTTAACGACTTGAGGATTATCTTCGCTCCAAATACGGAAATTTTGCTTATTGACGTAGCCATTTAACCAGAAATGAGCTTCATCGCTAAACACAATTCTTTGATAAAAATACTCATCTTCGGTCACTTTCAAATGAGTCCAATCAGCAAAAATGTGACACCAGCGATGGCCGTTTGTCTTCAATTCTTGGACAAGCTGTATTTTATAGGCACGTAAGCCAAGATCCTTGCGTAAAATTTTCCACGGTGTCGAAGGACAAAGGCCAACAAGTTGAGAACGACGACGAACTGATATTTCGGCGTCTTCTTCAATACCTCGCACTACAGCAGCAATATTCTCTTCAGTACGCACATTTCTTTGTCTTGTTGATGATTTTGAATCGAGAAGAGTAAAATTAGTGCGAAAACGATCAATAACTGCACGAATTGCTTGCTTACTAGACCGTAAAATGGACGAAGTGCTCTATGAATTTCGCGAACAGATTTATTTCCACAATTTGGAGGCGTTGTTCTGGCGCTAAACGATTCATAATGATTTGCCAAACCTTACTGACTGAAGAAAATTGCCATATTTGGAGCGAAGACAATCCTCAAGCCGTTAACGAATCACCATTACATCCATTAAAATTGACTGTTTGGTGCGGTTTACACGCTGGCGGCCTCATCGATCCTTATTTCTTTCAAAATAAGGAAGGAGCTCCCTTTACGGTGAATGGCGAGCGCTATCAAGCCATGCTGACTGAATTTTTGTTTCCAAAAATTAATCAGCTAAACATTGACGACATTTGGTTCCAACAAGACAGCGCAACTTACCATACATCGTACTTAACAATCGATTTATTGAAAAATCAATTTGGTGACAACTTTATTTCCAGAAGTGGTCTTGTTCACTGGTTCTCTCGTTCGTGCGATTTAGCTCCTCTGTATTACTTTTTATGGGGCTATGTTAAGTCATTGGTTTATGCCGACAAACCAGCAACTCTTGAAGCATTGGAAGCCAATATTCAAGCCACCATTGACGCCATACGGCCAGATTTATTGGAAAAAGTAGTCAAAAATTTAACTGATCGAATGGACCATGTAACTCGTAGCCGCGGCGGACATATACCGGAGATTATATTTAAAAAATAAATGCCATCAAATTATCGACCAGATTATAATAAAAAAATTTTATTCCAACAATATTTCTGTCTTGTATTATCATTTTAAGTTCTCAATCTCTTCAAAACACACCCGTTATATCAACCTTCAGTAATTAAGTTAATCAACCACAGGCTCCATCAAAGTTACCTGATTTTAGTAGATACGACTATTTTCTGTTCCTCTATTTTATTTAATAATGAGTTGAAAACTGCGAATAAAGGAAATAAATTGGCTCAAACCATTCCGTTTTATACCGATTTTAGCAAATGTAGCAATTTTGGAAACAAAATTTAACTCTGCATACACTGAATACATATCCAATATCATATATTTGTGGCCTATGTTTGAAGAGTGTAATGTATGAAATTACAGTAATTAGTTGCTTTGAACCCAGGTAAAATGTGCTTTTTCTAGTCTCGCATCATATGCTGATATAATTTTGAAGTAATCGATGCAATTTAACTGTTTCTAAATTAATCTAGTACAATTTTTTCCTTGTTTTACTTCATATTAAATATTCATACCCGTACTTGAAAAAGAAATTTTATACGTAGCTGAATCCAAAAAAAAATCCACAATCACTTGCTCTACTAAACGTTAATATTTTTGGCAAACTCTTTTTATGTCGCTTTGTTAACATATCCTCTTTATTTCATTTTAATGATTGTATTTCCCTCGGAAAATGTAGCAAAAAAAAGCAAGCGAACTAAATATAAATGTCACGCAATTTCACACATTTAGTTATTCGACACAGAGAGGGCGCAACAGATTGCCTTCGAACAAATAAAGACGAAAAAAATACAAAAAAGAATAAAAAAAAACACGACATGAAAATGTAATTCGTCAACGCTATCCGCATCCTCTATCTCAATATAAATGCTTTTTTATTTGCGAGCAATAAAAAAGAGGAAAATGTTATTTTATTTAAGTCTCGTACAGTGGAATTTTATTATTTTTAAGCTTGGAGTTATAAAAAAAAAGGAGGAACATTAATTTAGCGAAATCGTACGCGACGAAAATAAGAAGGGGTTGCTCTTATTTTCCTTTCACGAACGATATTTAGCATTTCCAGTACTCGAATAAACACTTTTATTCTTAATTAAGTCGTTACGTAAGATCAATCTCGGCGATAAGCACATTATCATATTCCAGACCTCAGGCCTCTACAGAAACCAGAGGCAATAAGTTAACGTAGCAAGTAGGTACACGGCAAAAATAATAGAAAGAAAAAAACTGCCAGCCAAAGCGCAGCAATAAGAGAATTCAGCAATAGAGCTTGCGAATAACATATATTGTACATACGTATACGAGGCGTGGCAATTAAATAACGAGACTGGTTTGAGAAACATTATTTATTGCAAATAAACTTATATTCAACTTGTATTCCCTTCAACACATTCTCTTACCCTATCTATACACCACTGTACGCGTTTCTTCTAATGATCAAAACAATGCTGTAGTCGTCAACCTTTTCAACAACCGTGCCATTTCTGCTTTTACATGTTCATAAAACTGAAAATGTATTCCCTTTAATGCGCTTTCACTTTTGGAACAGGTGGAAGTCACATTGTGCGAGATCTGGCGAATACTGAGGATGATCAAGCACAGCAATGCGCTTGTCCGCTAAAAACTGTTTTGCAGCTAGGACATTGTGAGCTGGTGCGTTGTCCTGGGGCAGAATCCAACAGTCGTTCTTCCACAAACCCGATCTTTTTTTCTTACGCTTCCTTCAGCTTGATTAGGACTTTGTAGTATTCCTGATTAACGATTTGACCCTCAAACACCCTGTCAGTCATGATAACACCCTTGATATCGAAAAATACGATCAGCGTTGCGTTCAATTTCGGCTTGCTCATTCCATCGTTTGTGCCATTCAAAAGTCATTAGTGCCATTCAAAAACTCGCGCAGGTGACATAACATTATAACCAAATACCTCCTTTAAGATTTGTAAACATTCTGTTGACGATTTTTTAATTTGCCAAGGAATTTCAGGTTAATTCGCTGCTCGATTTTTATGCCAACCATTATCACGGCACTATTAAATATCAGTGTCCTCTACAATTAAGGCTCGAAAGTAAACTAAAGCAGATAGAAAGACGAACCTACGGGTTGTTGCTTGCTTGGGAAGTATCACGGTCAATGACATTTCAATTACAGCCTCACCCGGCTGCGCGATGGAAAGAGCGCAATCCCGTTTTTTTAAAGAAGCAATTTTTGTAAAAAATATTTATTCCCATAGAAATAATCAGTGCATCATGCTAACTTCAAATGCTTAATTACAAAAAATAAAATCAATTTATCAATCACGAGCACTTGTTTGAAACCATTCTCGAAAATTTATTTTCTACTCTTCCTAGATTTTTACATCACTTTCTTCAATTAAGTCACGTAGAGCAGTGTACAATTCTACCACTATTGAAAGCTTAAATTAAATTAACAGTAATGTGCAATATCTTTCAAAGAAAAGACGTTTTAAGATCCGGCATTTACCAACACAACCCCACATGGTTACTTTTGAACTGCGATAACTGCGGTCTTCTGGTGCAATTCACGCGGTCTTTTTCATATCCAAAATCAGCGGTTTTATTTGTCGATTTTCTCATTTAAATAGAAATAAGCTTCGTCGCCTTTGATGGTGATTAAATGTTTAGACATGCATAAAGTGTTGATACTCTCCTTCAGTCAACTCTTGTAGAGATGTTAACTTGCATTGGCGTAACCCCAAGCCTTCAGGAAAAACACGCTTCATTTATTCTTAGTTCAAAAATGTGTGTCTGAACAAGCAGCCGAGGTTCCACAGAATCGTATTAATAGTGGTTTAGCAAGTGGATAAGCAAGCACACAATACTCGCGATTCCACAGCAACATAATGATACTAAACTACATTATATGGAAAAAGAACTTTTCAGGCAGTATAACTTCATCGACAAATTGTACACATCTGTTGGATGTTCATAATGAAACGATACAACAAAGTAGTGAGAGAAGTAGAAATCCATCTCTCGACAAGGAATAAAAGTATACTGTGAAAGTATTTATACCGCTTTAAGTTGCAATTGAATAGATGATCTGTTATTATACTTACAGCAATATGTGCAAGTACACAGCAATTGCCAAATTGTGGAAAGTAATGAGATGGAATTGTAATTATCTCATAACTTTGTTGTATCGCGTCGATCCTGCTTTCTGTCCATACTCAATAGATTCATTCCAAATTTAGTTAACTATTAGCCAAGAAATGTTTTATCTGCCATTGACCCACACTCGTATTACAAGAAAAAAGACTTTTCAAGTAATAAAGCTCATAATAGAGTATGTGTACAGTCCTTGCAATTTAATAGTCTACCTTAGTTATCTGTAACTATAACAAATCGGAGCTAGTTCAAAGATTGGTGGTAGATTCACTTGTATACCTATTATATTTCAAAAGTTTTAGACGGACAATTGGAATACGTGCAATTATGAATATACAGTTCAAAAAGATGGACACAATTTCAATCAACCACACTATATTTGAATTCTGGTAATTACAATTGAAATAGAATGATGTAAAATTTCGAATACCACCACTAGAATATTCCATTGCCGCATAGTAGCTTCTGTTATAAGCAAGATTTGGCATTTTAGTTCTGGCCACCGAGGTCTCCTCATCACCCGCCTTACTATTTTCTCCTATTCGTGAAAAATGTAGTTTACATACCATCTATTCCCACAAATTTAAATGACTTAAGAAAACTGTATCACAGCCGCAGTCAACTCAGTGACTCAACACATTCTCCATCGAGTGTAGAATGAATTCAACTACCGTTTATATGCTATCCGTGCAGTCGAAGGGGGACACGTTGAACATCTAAAAACTTTAATGTATGTATATAATTCAGTGAATAGATAGTGCAGAAAATATAGCCCATTGAAATCACCACCTATTTGAATCAGCCTGTATTTATAGCCGAGAGTATAAGCATAGTCAGTAACTTAACATGAAAAAAGTACTTATTTGCCCAAAATGAATTTGTTTTTTAGATACAGTAAAACGTATTTTAATGACATTAACTACACTATTTGTATTACCCTTTATTTTGTAGCCGAGAGTATGAACGTAGTCAGTAACCTAACATGAGAAAACTATTTATTTACCCCAAATGAACTCGTGGGTATTTAGACCAGGCCTCAAAGACTACAATTCTCTTTATGAAAGTAGTAAAGGGTTTTCCAATAAGGACTTGACAACTTTTTTTCAAAATAAAATTCAGACCATTTGCGATATTTCAAAAACTTTATTATCGGGTTGAAGTACAATCAAAACATTTATGAATGGGACTCGACTTCGTTCATATAGCCACCGCGGTCACGTTTGCAGCGGTCGATTCGTTGGACCCAATTTTCGATGACTCGGCCACACAATTCGGCCGAAACGAATGCTATTTCGCGTTCAATGTTGGCTCTGAGCTCTTCCAACGTTGTCGGCTTGTTGGCATAGACCAATGACTTAACGTAGCCCCAAAAAAAAAAAGTGTAGAGGCGTTAAATCGCACGAACGAGGCGGCCAATCGACTTGTCCATTTCTTGAGATAACACGCTCATCAAACTTACTCTTCAATAAATCGATTGTAACGTGTGCTGTGTGGCTTGTGGTACCGTCCTGCTGAAACCACATGTTGTCTAAGTCCATATCTTCCAATTCGGGCCAAAAATAATCGGTAATCATGGCGCGATAACGATTACCATGTTTCATGAAGCACATGTGGATTTTTATCCGACCAATAACGCATATTTTGCTTATTGACGAACCCATTGAGCCAAAAATGAGCTTCGTCACTAAAAATGATTTTGCGATGAAATTGATCATCTTGGCGCATCTTTTCCAGAGCCCAATCGGAGAACGTACGTCACTTTAAATGGTCCATCGGCTTCAATTCTTAAGTCAGCTTGATCTTGTATGGGTGTAAACCAAGATCCTTACGCAAAATTCGCCATAAAGTGGTCTGGGCGATGCCCAACTCTTGAGAACGCCGTGGAATTGACTGATCATTTGCTACGGACGTTTCAACGGCAGCGATATTTTCGACACTTCGACCAACCCGTTGTCTCACTGGCACGGCAACATCACACAACGAATATGTAGACTCAAATTTTTGCACTAAACTTGTTACTGCCTGTCTACTAGGGCGAGAATTATGACCGAAAATCGGAGTTAGCGCTCTTAAAGTAGCGGTCACCGACTCCAAATTTCTGTAGTAAATTTTTATAATTTGCAGACGATGTTCGTTCGTGTACTTTATCATGATGAAAATGTTAAGTTTACTGAATAAATTGACAGTGACAGTTCGATGATTAGTGAAAGGGTGCGTTCACAAATTGAATGCCAAGTCCCTATTGGAAAACCCTTTATATACTTCATATAAGTTTATTGAAATAAAATCCTATACATTTAGATTAAACACACTTCTTAATTAATAAATTTTGAAAAAGTAATTAATTCTTCCATACCCCTTTCCTCTTCATTTCCGCCTTATGAATGAAACATGGCAAATTCCCGCATGCTTACTATAAAGGTGGGGAAGAGAAGACGGGGCTCGGATTTTTTTCTCGTTTCGAGGCTAAAAGGAAAGTTTGGCAAATCTTTTGTGTAGAACCGGCACCATCGGCGTGCGAGTATTTCTACGTCTTTCAAACTTACATGCCATGTTGTATATTGTATAATAGTAAAGCAAACACACGTCCGCTTATTATGGGCTGATGAATAGCGTGAGAAACGTGATGAGATAAATAGAGCGACCGAAGAAACGACAACAGAATTCCACTATTACTTCTATTTCCCCGTGATGTGCTTGCTGTCAATAAAAGTTCCATTTAAGTGTAATTTTTCTCGTCAAATCTAAAAAGCAATTTCTAATTTATTGTGGTGTGGTGTGGTTATAAAATATTGGGTTGGCAACTAAGTACTTTCGGTTTTTACTGATAGAGAGCGTTGCTTTATTTTTTGTATAACGTATGTTAGTGCTGTACTTTACGGTTTGTCGCGTGATACTAGTCACATTGACGTAACTTCAGAAGCAAGTAGTGCCTGATTTTTATTAAAGCTATTAGTTGTGGGTTAATTTTAAATGGAGTGCAGAAACGAACATTTTCGACATATTTTACTATTTTATTTCCGTAAAGGAAAGAAAGCTGCTGCGGCTCACAAAAAGATATGTGAAGTTTATGGTGCTAATTGCTTAACAGAGCGCACGTGTCAGAATTGGTATAAAAAAATCCGTTCTGGAGATTTATCCCTCAAAGATGAGCAACGTTCTGGTCGGCCTACTGAAGTTGATGATGACCAAATCAAAGTCATAATTGAAGAGGATCGTCATATAACTGTTCGAGAGGTTGCGGAGAGGCTACATGTGTCGCACACAACAATTGAAAAACATTTAAAATGTCTTGGGCTAGTTAAGAAGCTTGATATTTGGGTACCTCACGAATTGAAAGAAATTTATTTAACACAAAGAATCAACTTTTGCGATATGCACCTTAGAACAAATGAAACCGACCCTTTCTTAAAAAGAATCGTCACTGGTGATGAAAAATGCGTCCTGTACAGTAACATAGTTCGAAAACGATCATGGAGCAAACACGATAAACCAGCTCAAACCACATCGAAAGCTGAATTGCATCCAAAAAAGATCATGCTGTCAGTTTGGTGGGATTACAAAGGTGTTGTGTTTTTTGAGCTGCTTCCAAGGAACCAAACGATCACTTGAAAATAAAGATATGAAGATTACAGATAGTATAGTTCATTCATCATTAGATTTAATTAATTAAGAATGTTAATAAAAATAATAGCTTCCATTCCTTGGCAATCAATGAGGCGCTTCCAGATTATTAATATAATCCTACTCCTTATTTTTGTATTTCATTTTTGTTTACATTGTTTTACTTTTTTCAATTTTTAAAGGCTAAAAGAGAAGCAAGAATGATTTCTTGACATCTAAATGATTTATATATTTTAATATATAATCTTAAAATGCATATGCAATACATTGCAATTTCTAAATATGCCAAGAGAAACGAAAAGAGAAATGAACTAAAATAAAATGTTATCATCTCTCAAAAGATCGCTTTATGAGATATGCCAATTAAATAACGAGACTGCGTTCCTTTGATTGCGCAGACGCATCGAGCGAACTATAATTGGAATGTCATTGACCTTGATACATCCCAAGCAACAACCCGTAGTTTCGTCTCTCTCTCTGCTTTAGTTTACTTTCGAATTTCAATTGTGTTACTTAGTAGTGCCGTAATATGGTTGACATAAAAATCTAGTAACGAATTAACCTGAAATTCCTTGTCAAATTACAAAAATCGCCAACAGAATATTCACGAATATTAAGGGAGGTGTTTGGTGATAATGTTAAGTCACGTGTGCGAATTTCAGAATTGCACAAACAGCTTTCTGAAGGTCGGGAAGAGGTCGAAGATTTTGAACGTCCTGGTCGACCTGTGACTGCAAGAACTAAAGAGAACGTTCAGAAAATTGATGAAATTGTGCGGAAAGACAAACGTTGAGCATTGGGATGGCTGCCGATATAGTAAACATTAACAAAGAAACAGTAAGACACATTTTGCATTATGAATAAAACATGACAAAAGTTTGTGCAAAAATGGTGTCGAATAACCTCACTCAGGAACAAAAAGACAATCGGATGAACATTGGCTCTGACATCATAGAATGACTCACAGAAGAAACAGACTTACTCACAAAAATCATCACACGTGATGATGATGTTTTCCTATAACAGTTAACCTCCAGAGTTTTTTCCACAATAACTTTTTGATATAAATATTTTAATATAAATTTTTGAATAATGTGTCCAAGCACCGTTAAATAGAATGTTTAACCAACCACTATTAATACGCATTTTTCTGTAGACGTTTTTTAAATGCTTGTAGGATAGCTACCTTATGACAATTTAGGTTATCTTCTTGATAAAAGAATCATTTATATTTCCTCTATGCAATAACTAATTTTGGACAATTTTCCGGATTCGCAGTAGGGTACAGTCTCGCTAAGAATGCTGGACTAGAAATTTATTTGTATCCGTCGCAGTTAACTTTTGCAAGGCATCTTCGCTTCGCTAGCATGATGCAAACTATGTATAGGCGTTCGCCTCCTACCAATTCCTGTCGCTTATTAACCGGAGGGTTGTTAAACCTTGGTAATAACACACAATCTGCATTGGCTTAGCATAAACAACTTCTCTACCTTTATGTCTTCTGTTCTTTCATACAAACTCTTCAGACCTAACGTAAGCACCTCGCCCCCGTCCAACTTTGAACCCACAAAAACCTTACTTGGTATTTTCTAAATGCCTGTTGTACGTATTGACATCTAATATATTCTCTGTCATAAATAAAAAAATACTGAACTAATATCTACCACCTTCAAAACACTTTCGTCTTCATAACTTCCAATGTTTTCACGAAATCGTCAAAATCGTCAGCTTTTAATTTATGTACAATGTACAATGTATATTTAAATGTAACATATCTAACGTTTCACATTTCAATAATATATCCAATAGACCAAAACTATCGTTATGAAAACTCACTTACCTTAATTCAAAACATATTTTTTTAAATTTACGATAGTAATGATCTCAAACTTCTAACATGGTAATACTTCTATTTAACTCGAGTATTCGCTTAAAATTTTAAATGCAATATTAATTTAGTTAAATGTTTAAATTCAATTACAAGAATGACGAAAATCCGCGATGAACTCAGACTTTGATAAAAGTTATAACCACAACGTCGTAAGAAAAAAAATCGGAAATCTTTTATTTTCAATTGTTCTCCGGCGACACCTTTAATTTGCGTAATTAACTTCTTCCTCTTCCTCCGTTTGTAACTTTCAACGACTTATTGTCAATTTAAACGTTCTTTATTTACGCCGTGCTCGGTATACTTCAAAAGAATTTTTTTTACACGTAGAAGTTAAAAATGCCTTCCTCTGATAGATCTTCCATTCTTAATTTGCAAAATGTTTCTTTAAAACCCGCTTTGGGAAACCGTACAAAATACAAAAATTCTCGCTTAACAAGCAGAACGCAAATTAGCTGCATGGGTGTTTTATTTGGATATTTAGTGGACGTGGGCATGTCATGGCGTGGAAAATACTGTATTCCAGAAATTTATATCCAATTACGGACTTGTATACATCCTCTTGTGATATAATATTAATAGAAATAAGTAGTAGTTGTTTCGTTCTCGCATCGGAGTTGATTTACATATTTTAGAGGTTTTGTATCAACCTACAGTAATGCTAATTCTCGTAATATATTAAGTACTACACGAAAGCAGAGCTATATAAAAGATTGCAGGAGAACGTACAAAATGGAATATTTGCATAAGTTTCACAATAGGGTTATTCAAAATAGTATAAAATATCGTTTTCTATTGCCGCTTCACTTTTCCTAACTTTGATGTATTTCTTTTGATATACTAGAATGGTGTGAAGTATTTTCGGCAAGACAAATAGATGGTCAGAACATCCAAAAGAGTTTATTTTTTGAAGCTAAATTCCATTAACATAGAGTCCCCCAAATATCATTCTTTTGTATGCATTTAACAAACTTTCATGCGAAGTTCAAGTACACAACTTTTGTACATTTATGTACGTGGAGAAAGTTTACTAACAGGCAGTAATTAA
The DNA here is from genome assembly GCA_031893035.1 of Dermolepida albohirtum. Classification (NCBI taxonomy): domain Eukaryota; kingdom Metazoa; phylum Arthropoda; class Insecta; order Coleoptera; family Scarabaeidae; genus Dermolepida; species Dermolepida albohirtum. Next base: position 112,368 of record JAVIWB010001246.1, read on the forward strand.
GTACTTCATTTCGAAAGGCTTAACACATCTCAAATGAAAACTCAGTTGAAATCAACTCTCGGTAGCGAGTTGCCAGCAATAAAAAGTAGGCAGTAGACTTCCAAACGTGGTTGTACATCGATCCAAGATAATGAGCGTCCTGGAAGATCAAAATGGGCCGCAGGTGATAGAATAATTAAAAAAATTCACAATGCAATGCTATATTAGTAAAATGTAGTAGGTGGTAGGTATTCATATATTAAAATATTTCCAGCCAAGCAGGTACCGTGATTGTTAGCAATCCACCAAAAATGCGAAGAGCTATTTGATAGCAATGTTTGGAACTCTTCAAATATAGTCCTCTGGATGTTTTTATCCTTTATTACTGTCGAAGCCCAGACCAATAACTAAATACCTGAAACAAAGTAACAGTCTAGACACAGTGGGTAGAAGCTGGCGTTTTGTAGAAGACAAAAACAATTCCATCGATTGGGAAGGTAGTTGATACTTTTTTTGTGGTGCTCATAGTATTCGTTAACTCTCTTGGAAAATAGATGACCTTTACAAGAAAATATTATGCAGCATTGTTAGATATTCAAATCAAAAGCAAACGATCACATTTTGCAAAGAACAAAATTCTACGTTATTACGACAATGTAGTTAGTAGCTATTTCATTATTAACTACACTGTTTGATGTACATTACGAATTGCTCCAAAATTTACTGAAAACATGATAATAAAATACCATAATGTGTATTTTCGTCATGTTTGTTTACTCTTTTAATCCGTTAAGGAAAAAACGTGACTCTAGCTTGTGAAAGGTTGTGTAAAGTTTACTGTTCGTGTGTATGTAATCGCTGAGTGGACTGTATTTGTTTTCTTCGAGGTTCACATTGGTGTAAATGAATTTACTAATCTTACTTATGAGGTATATATTGAATATTTTAGGTTTCAATGGTAATAATAACACTTGCTACATTGACATTACATTATTCATTTTCGTTCACTGCGCGCATGCGCCTACTTCCTCCCTGGTGGTTAAAAATAAAAATAAAAATGCTGTAACATATGCCGCCCACCTTGAAAGGTAGCTTTCAATATTAGTAAAAATGGTAAAAATATTGTTCTGACATATAGGATATAAAATAATAGTACAGTTCATTATAAGTCCAACTAGTCATTATTTTTCTCAAGGGGGATAATACATATTTTCGACACTGGGCGTTGAAACACTTTACCACTAGGCGTTTTCACAGACACTACACGAGTGATGTTGTCTAATCCTGGATGGAGTTTGATGATCCTCGCCAGGCCAGTGTAGTGGGGACAAATTATCTTCTTTCAAGATGACCAGTGTGCCTTCCTGAAGTGATGGATGTGAATTCGTCTTCCATTTGGATCTCTTCTGTAGTTCGGTTAAATATTCACGCGACCACCTTTTCCAGAAATGTTGAGTTAATTGTTGTAGGCGTTGGTACCTAGTAAGTCGGTTAATCTGTTGATCTTGAACATCTTCTTGTGGTGCAGCAGCTAATGATTCTCCAATTAAAAAGTGAGCAGGAGTTAAAGGTAAAAAGTCGTCGGGATCATTGGATAAAGGGGACAGAGGTCTGGAGTTTAAACAAGCTTCAATCTGAATGAGTATCGTATTTAACTCTTCATAAGTCAAAGCGGCCCTTTCCAATATTCTCCGTAAGTGAAATTTAGTCGACTTTACACTCGCTTCCCATAAACCTCCTACATGAGCTGATCTGGGAGGAATGAACACCCATTTAATTTTATCATTAGCTAAAAAATTGTGAATTTTGTCGTTGTGGCATTTATCATTTATTAATTGGTACAATTCAATGAAATGGTTATTCGCACCAACAAAGTTCAGACCATTGTCCGAATGAATTACGGACGGTTTTCCTCTACGAGCTATAAATCTTTTGAGTGCATTCAAAAAACTCTCGGTTGTGAGATTACTGACTAATTCAATGTGAATTGCACGCGTAGCAAAACATACAAATATGCAAAGGTATGCCTTGACTAGCCTTGCATTTCGTAAGCTTCTGTCCTTGATTAAAATAGGACCAGCGTAATCTACGCAGCATTTTGAGAAAGGCCTGCAGGGCAATACCCGTGAGCTGGGTAAATCACCCATTAGGAATTTAGTAGGTTTTGGATTAATCTTAAAACATTTGATGCAAGTTCGGAGAACTCCCTTAACTGTTGATTTGCCATTGAGAGGCCAGAATTCTAATCTTATTATGGATAATAAATTTTGTGCACCAGCGTGTAAATGTTCCCAGTGGTATTTTGTGATTATCAATTTTGTTAATTTATGATTTTTAGGTATTATAATTGGATGTTTTTGAGCGAAGGCTAAATTGGAATGCCTTAATCTTCCGCCGACGCGTAATAATCCGACTTCATCTAGAAATGGATTCAAATTCAATATTTTACTACTAGGTTTCAATGCTCGTTTATGTGATAACGAATAAATCTCATTAGCAAATACCTCCTGTTGAGTTAACTTAACTATTCTTTTCAATGAGCATTCTAATTCATCTGATGAAAGTTTCTGTGATTTAAACCTTGCTTTATCTAGTGTCGCACGTTTAAATCGCATACAATAGGCAACTATACGTTGTAATTTGCTTAAACTCGAATATTTGTTAAATAGGTCACCATTGGGTTTATCAACAGCTGCTAAACTAATTACTGATTTCTTAGTGTCAGGTAAGAATTCAAAATCTATCATATCTTGTTCGTGATTTAATTCATTGGTTATTATAAAATCTGGTCCATGCCACCAAAGTTTTGAATCCTGTATCTCCAAAGCATTAAGACCTCTGGAAATAATATCTGCGGGATTAAGTTCTGAAGGAACGTGTTTCCATTCGGTTACATTCGATAATTCTCTTATGGTTGTTACACGATTAGCTACAAACGTCTTCAACTGACACGGGTCAATTTGTAACCATGCCAAAACAATCGTGGAATCACTGTAAAGTATTGTCTGGGTTAATTGAATGTTCAATGTACGTCTTATAACATCTACTAATTTTGCTAGTAATACTGCTGCTAACAGTTCTAATCGTGGTAGCGTACATTTTTTCTGTGGAGCCACCTTGGACTTAGCACATAAGAGATTGGAACATTTTTCACCTTTAGCATTTCCTGATATTAAATAAATACATGCTCCGTAAGCTCTTTCCGACGAATCACAAAATCCATGCAATTCAATAAATTCTGGTTGGTAACATAATACTTGCCTTTTAATAATGACATGATTTATGTGCTGCATCTCTTCTAGAAATGTTAACCAAAGTTTTCCCAATTCCGGATCTAGTTCTTCGTCCCATGCGATTTGTAGCTTCCATAACTGTTGCATAAATAATTTTGCTCTTATTATTGCGGGACCTATTAATCCAAGTGGGTCAAATATTCTAGAAATGGTAGCTAAAACTAATCTTTTTGTAACATATGTATGTTTAATTTCTAAATTTATTGCATAATTTAGTGTATCTGGTTCTGAAATCCATGAGAGTCCCAGGGTTTTCAAGTCTCTATTATCACGAATTTCAATAATTGTCTCTGTGTTGTTGCTATCTTCTGCTATTTTGTTTAAAATCTCCTTATCATTTGAAGACCATTTTCTTAAATGGAATCCTGCTGTTCCTAATATGTAAGACATTTCCTTGTATATTTCTAATGCCTCCACTCTGGAATTCACACTAACGAGTAAGTCGTCCATGTAAAATGAATTTCTAATTAGTTCACAGGTACGTGGATATTTATCTTGACAATCCACGGCTAATTGTCTGAGTACTCTTGTTGCCAAATAAGGTGCACTTGCTGTACCATATGTGACTGTATTTAAATTATATAAATGTATTGCTTGATAATCATTAGCTCTCCACAAGATCTGTTGATATTTACGATCATCTGGATGAATCAATATTTGCCGGTACATCATTTGTATGTCTGCACTAAGTACAAAACTATGCAATCTTAATCGTAAGACTATAGCAAATAAATCATCCTGTACTGTGGGTCCTATCAATAATGTATCGTTTAATGAAATGTTCAAATCTGTTTTTGCCGATGCATCGAATACTACTCTGCATTTGGTAGTAGTACTACTTGATTTGAATACTGCATGATGTGGTAATATATATGACGGTTGCATCTGTTCAGTTTCTACATTGACGCGTTGTTGCCTCGTCATGTGGTTTAGTTGTTCGTATTCATTCATGAATTCTACATAATTAGTCTTTAAGGTTGTGTCCTTGCGAAATTTAGCTTCCAATGAATAAAATCGTTTGAATGCCATCGCCTTTGAGTTGCCTAAGTTAGCAATCTTTTCTAAAAAGGGCAATCTGACCACAAAACGTCCATTTGCGTCTCGCGTTGTGGTTTCAGAAAAATGTTGCTCACACAGTTGTTCAGTAGGTGATAAAAAACGTTTCTGTGGAATTTCTTCTAACTGCCAGAATCTTGTCAAATTCTCATCTAGAGTTTCATTTGAAATTTCTGTTGTAAAATTGCAAATTCGTTTTTTGCTTGCCTTCGATGGTATGTTAATATTACCCGTAACTACCCAGCCTAAGAGCGTTTCTTGAAATACAGGTTTATTTTCTCCTAGTTTATACTGATTAGCAAGAAGTAATTCATAAAATAAGCTTGCACCTATTAAGATATCTATGGTACCTGATTTATCAAAATTAGGATCAGCTAACATGATGTCTTTTGGATAATCTAATGTATATTTATCAAATCCAACGGGTGGCAAATTCTCGGTGATAGTTGGTAAAATTAAAAATGTTAAAGTTGCCTTAAACTTGTTGTCCCGTGATTCGATAATTGTTTTTGTTTTCTGGGTAACTGTGGTTAATTTTTGATTTATCCCTGCTATTGGAATATGAATATCTTCGTGTTTTAACCTTAGTTTAGTACACAATGATTTTGTCATTATATTGCTCTGACTCCCTGAATCTAATAATGCTCTACATGTATGGGCTCTTCCTTGGTCATCATAAATTAAGATTTGTGCCGTTGAAAGTAAAACTAAATTACGATTTGAACTACTATGTGCAATTTGAAGTGATTGTTGATTTTCTGATTTCCTTTGGTCAATATTTGCTGTTGCACTCAAATGGCAAAGTTCTGTGGATCCATGCGTGTGCGTTTTGTTTCGTGTATGTGAGCTATTGGTTTGAATAGCAAGTTCATTTGACTCCGTTTCGTTTTGTAAATTTGTATCATTATTTTGATCCGAATTTGTTGAATGTGTATTAAAGCGTTTACGATATTCTTGATTGTGTAATAAAGTATTGTGAGCCAACCCGCATTTTTTGCATTTTCCTGACCTGCAATCTCGCTGTGAATGCCCTGAACGTAAACAATTGGTACATAAATACAACTTTTTTACTTGATTGTATTTTTCTTTCGCGTTTAATTTCATAAATTCCGGACATGCATAAATGTAATGATTTTGTTTACAATATTGGCAACTCCGGTCCTGATTGTATTCCGTCCTGGCAAAGTTTTGTTCTGCATATGTGTACTTATATTTGTTATAATTGCTCGATTGGTTTTTAATAAAACTTGGTGAACGCGAATTTTGTGTGCTTTGAGGGTATTTTTTGCTTGTTGTCTCTAATGTAAAGCATTTTTTGTTTAAAAACTTACTTAACTCATCAAAAGTTGGTATAGACCCTTCGTCGTCTAGAGAATTTTCCCATTCGCGATTAGTTATTGCGTCTAATTTTGATGTAATTATATATATTAATAATACATCCCATTCTTTTGTTGGTAGTTGCAACTTGTTTAAAGCTGATACATGATAATAAACTGTGTCAGTTAGTTGTCTCAATAATACAGGCGAGTCTTTTGTTACCGATGGTAATTCGAACAGCTGTTTGAGATGATTATTAATTATAATACGTTTGTCTTCATATCGTTTTTTAAGTAATTCCCATACAATTGCATAGTTGTCTGATGAAATTACATACGCTTGCACTAACCGTAACGCCTCATTTTTTAGACAAGATTTCAAATAGTAAAATTTTTGAATATCTGTTAAATTCACATTATCATGAATAAGTTGTTTAAAAGCGTCATGGAACGGTAACCAACCATCGTAATTTCCCACAAATACAGGTAAACTGATTGTTGGCAATCTTAAATTTGCTGTCGGATCACCCGTATTATTAGTATTTGATGAAATTGAACTTGTACTGTTTTGATTAACACTTTGTGCATTTGCATTAATAATTGATCTAGCCTTGCTGATAAGCTCAAAAAAACTATCTTCTATTTCTTGCCGCTCCGCTTCTTCTGTTATATCAATGATTTCTAACTTCGTTTGCACCTCTTCGAATGTTTCGAAATGTTTTTCAAGTTTTTCTAACCTTAATTTAACTAGGTATTGATCATTTATGTTGTCACTGCTTTCTAAAAAGTGTTTGAATCTCGTTAAATGGCCTTTTAATATACCCCGACTTTGTCTTAATTCTCTTATCTCGTCTTCTTCTGTCATTTTGTGTTTTGTATATATACGTAAATGAGTGTATTTATTTTATGAATAAGATTGCTCGATTCAGATTGAATTTTATATGAGGATATTAAATATGTAAGGAAAAAAGGACTCACCAATGTTTTTTGCTGCTTCTTTATCGTGATCGTATGTACGTGTCGTTGTTTTTTGCTGATGTATGCGGTTCGTCTGGACCAAAAATATGTTCGTGTGTATGTAATCGCTGAGTGGACTGTATTTGTTTTCTTCGAGGTTCACATTGGTGTAAATGAATTTACTAATCTTACTTATGAGGTATATATTGAAGATTTTAGGTTTCAATGGTAATAATAACACTTGCTACATTGACATTACATTATTCATTTTCGTTCACTGCGCGCATGCGCCTACTTCCTCCCTGGTGGTTAAAAATAAAAATAAAAATGCTGTAACATTTACGATGACAGTCCACTACAAGAACATCAGTGCCAATAATAATTCATGAAATTCCGTTCTAGCGATTTAATTTTAATAACACTCCTACATCAGGGAGGCCCACCGAAGTTAATGATGACAAAATAAAGGCGTTGATTGAATCAAACCCGACACACACGACAAAAGAGATTGCAGAAACATTAATCATCAATAATTCAAATATTTACAACCACACGAAACAGCTAGAATATGCGAGCTCGATATTTAGGTTCCTCATTAACTCAAAGAAGTTCACTTGACGCTGCTTACAAACTCTTGAGATACGCTCCTTAAACGTAAGGAAAACTACTAGGCTATTTATAAATGGTGATGAGAAGTGGATTATTTACAATAATATGATGGAAAATGGTATTGATCCTGACTTAAACATTCGCTTCAAGAGTCTTCGAAGCAAACGTTCATCACAAAAATGTTACGCTCTCGATGTGGTGAGATTTTAAAGGTATCGAACTTTTCGAGCTACTATTGAAGAAAGTAATAATTAGTTCAAGTATATACTGTCAGCGATAGGACAGTTTGAACGAATCAATCATAAAGAAATGTCCTGAACATGTTAATGGTAAAAGAGTGATATTTCATCGTGGGGAAGCGAGATCTCACAATTTTGATCTTCCGTCAAAAATTATTGGATTCTGGATGTGTTGCCATACCCACTATATTCACTGGACGTTGGATTTCAGATTTCCATTTGTTTCGTTCTCTTCAAAATTCCGAACATAGTATAATTAACGTTCCACCTATGTGAGGCTGTAAAAAAGCATCTTTTAAAGTTGTTCGCCAAAAAATAGGTCCTTTCGTTAACGAGAAATTAGAAAGTTCATTCGATATTATGATATGGTTAAAAAACGGCATGAAGTATTGGTTGAAAACGGAGAGTATACAGGGTATTTCATAAAGAATATACTTATTTCGAATGCATATATTTATTAAACTTTAAGACATACGAATATGGAACTTTACACACATACATATTTACGAACCTCTCAAGTTCAAATTACAGATGTTAGATATTTCCCCCATCAGCGACACGAACAATATCACATCGATACTCAAATTCCTCCCATACTCGGGCAAGCATGTCCTTCGTCACTGATATTATGGCAGTACAGATTCGGTTCTTCAACTCTTCCAGGTTCTGTGAGAGTGGTGGTACATAAACGTTGTCTTTAACGAAACCCCACAGGAAGAAGTCACAGGGTATCAAATCCGGTGACCGTAGAGCCCAGTTAAGACATGCTAAGTCGCCAGCTCCTTGACAACCAATCCAACGGTTTGGTAGAGTTTCATTCGGATATTCACGTACTTGGCGACTCCAGTAAGGGGGTGCCCCGTCTTGTTGAAAAATAAGTTGTTTTCGTGTAGCCTCGGAAACAACCAGTTTTGTAACAGCAAGGTACTGCTGACCGTTAACCGTGTTTCCATCAAAGAAGAATGGGCCGTAAACAGATGATCGAGATATCGCACAAAACACATTGATTTTAGGCGAATCTCGTACATGTTCAATGACTGCATGTGGGTTCTCTAGACCCCAAATTCGAACATCGTGTTTGTTTACCAGACTACTAACATGGAATGTCGCTTCATTACTGAACATAATGCGTTGTGCGAAAGTGTTATCATTTTCAATAGCATCATGAATCTCGTTACAAAATGCCGCACGTTTCTATTCGTCATCTGGACGCAGAGCTTGTCATAACTGTAACTTGTAAGGCTTCAGAACCAACCGACGTCTCAAAACACGCCAAATTGTTGTTGTAGGCAGTTGTAACTCCCGACTGGCACGACGAGTTGATTTTGAAGGATTACGTTGGAAAGCAGTTTGAATTCGTGCAACAGGACTCTTTCCTTTACATACACATCCTATATCTACAAACTGTCGATACTATCTGCTAATGTTCCACCCATTCGTAGAATCAACCTGAAACGTCTTTGCACTGTAATCGTGGAATTGCACTTCGCAAACTCGTGAACACAAAATGATTTCTGCTGCCGAATAACCATTTTAAACATATGACGGTTACCAAGAAAAACAGAAGATAACTGACATCTAGCGACTATTAAATAAATTAGACTATGTATTCGTTTCTCCAATAGCCGAGCCGAGGCGCAGCGATCGATAATTTGGACAAAATAATACTTTGTAATACGTATATTCTTTTTGAAACACGTTGTATAATTGACTGGTCTATTTTTATGAAAATGACCTAGAAAAACTGAAAAATACGTCCTGACAAATCCGATGACCCAATATTTTCGACCAAACACTTATCTGTGTGTTGTAAATATACCAAATTTAAACACTATTCATGTAATTAGCATAAAATATGTATACAGTATATATGTATATAATCCTACATAAATGTAGACATGTTTACTTTAATTTAAATTAAATAAATTAATAAAACTTCACCAAAAGCCGACAATGCAATCGATTAATATTTTACAGTAACTTAGGATGGCGAAGGTTTAGTTTTCGACGGATAAAGATATTTCTTTAATGGTCTGCCCTCCACACGCAATGCTTGTTCTGGCAACACTTAAATATTTAGTCATATAAGTACGAGGACAGTTTGACAAGTAGTTAGAATGACACATAGGTGGTGCTCTAATTGGTAAAACAAATGCACTGTAATACAGGTTGGCTATTTATATGTTTACATTCCGATATTGAGATAAATCGGTTGATTAGTTTATTTTTGACAGCTGATTGAAAAAGAAGCAACACGTCGTTTTGTTAAAATGGAAAAACAGAGTATCGTGCGGTGATTAAATACTTCGTAATTAAGGGTATGAAGGCTACCGAAATAAAATATGAGTTACGGGAAAAATTATGTGAATCTGCTCCATCATCCGCCGCAATAAGTAGACGGGTAAATGAATTTAAACGTGGTAGAACAAGCTGTGTTGATGAAGCGCGCTCTGGAGCACCCAAAATCGTAGTTCTAAGGAAATGATTATAAAAATCCATAATATTATTGCGCAAGACCGACGACTCAAAGTGAGAGAGATAGCAGACATAGTAAACATTTCAACAGAACGCGTACACTACATTTTAACGAAAGAATTGGGCCTTTCCATGCTTTCGACAAGATGCGTTTGCGCATTTCCAATGAGTGTTTGGACCTTTATAAGCGGAATCCGGTTGATTTTTGTAGGCGATTTGTTACTTGCGATGAAACTTGGATACACTACAGCACACACGAAACTAAACAACAGTCGAAACAATGGTTAGAACGTGGTTCTGCACCTCCAAAGAAAGCGAAAACCACTTTATCGGCAAATAAGGTGATGGCATCAATTTTTTGGGATTCAAACGGCATTTTGCTCATTGTTTACCTTCAAAAATGTGTCACAATAAACGAACAATATTATGCAGAACTTCTACAAAAATTAAATGTTGAGATTCGTGCTAAACGGTCAGGAATTGCAAAGAAAAGATTCTGTTTCACCAAGAACGCTCCCTCGCATACCAGCACGGTTGCGATGTCCAAAATCCAAAATTGAAGACGGCATGTGCCTTAGGTGGAAAGACTTTTTCCATCTTATCATCTTATCATCTTCGTAAATAAGTATTTTGCAAGCCTTCCGGAATCGCATTTTAGATGGCATAAGGGCATTGGAGCACCGATGGAATAAATGTATTGCTCTTTTAGGAGAATATATTGAAAAATAAAAATTATTTTGTATTTAAAAAATTCGTTTTTCTTTTCTATTCTCACTACTTGTCAAACTACCCTCGTACTTCAGTAACGAACGCATGAGTATATGATCAAATTTTGATACATTTTTTTATAGATTATCTTCACTTCAATCCGACTTGATTGCGTTAACTTTATTAGGTAGGTGCTCGAGTTGTGTATTATTGTAAATATTTATGAGCAAAAGCAACTCGTCGTCAACCTCACTAAATTATATTCTTACATACTTATGAAGTAACACAGAAACAAATGACTAACGAAAAAACACACTCCCAAGAAACATTTTTAAAAATAACTTGAAAAGGACGTACAGAAACCAATTAGAAAATATGGTTTAGCCACCACTAAATCTCAACTTAAATGTCAATGAAGCCGTTCAGGAACATTTTGGTGCTAAAAGAAAAACCACTCAAAAGTATCCTGCTTTGTTTGAAACCACGAATTAGAAGAAAAATCGTTTTTTTAATAGTTATGATGTGTCTATCTATGTTTATATACATTTTGGCACATTCCTCTTATTAGAATATGAGGTTTACCTTGCCAAAGTGAGGTTTTTTTTGTGGGCGCTAGCCCCACATACCGGGGACCTTAGTCTCTTCTTTAATGGAGCGGTTAAACATTTTTTCTAACACAAAAAAAATCTACGTTAATATGCCTTTTTTATATTACATTTTAACACTTTCCTCTTTCTGAAATTTCAAAATTTTCATATACTTTTTAAAGCAAACGTTGTTTTTATATATCTATATGCGATCCCATCGTCATAATTAATTTTGTTAGTTTACACATCAACGGTAGAAACTAGTTATTGTTTTTTGCTTATTAGACATGATTTATCTCTAATAAGTATTGATAACAATGAAAGATTAAAGTTAAAGTTGCGATGAACCCATGTCTTCATAATTTAGACTCTCCTCCATCTATTCGTATCTCCGACCTTTTTTCCTATATAAATCTAGAATCCCCCAAATTTGCACTTCATCCAACTACTCTTTGAAGATGTTCAATCTCCCCCTTACCTCCATCTCAACTTTGTATCTCTCTCTTCCTCCAGAATGGTGTTTGATTCTATTCGCAGCACTTGTCCCAACCATCTAAATCTTTCAACTTTAAGAGCTTGTGTTGCAATTGATTTGATGTAGATATCTGGAATATTTATAATTGCCCGTCTACTTCAATTTCCTGTCATCCCTGTTTGCTTTGTATATTTCACTTACATCGTCCTTTCTCACATTTCTAATTCATTGTACTCTTATTTCTATTATTTATATACAGTATTCTTGGTGACTGCTGTATTCATCATTTAACTGCTCTATGCATCAATCTGCATTTTAATATTTCTTGTATGACATTAACAATTTAGCTTTCTTTTCCATTTAGTTTATCAATGTCATGATATTCTTCCTTTTGGTTTGTAGTTGTTAAATCTAAGTAGTCGAAATTACTGATTGTACCTTCAAACAAACTAGTTGCTTCCCTCTTTATCTAAGCAACATTACGCGAGCTTCAAGACCATGTTTATAGAATTTTTAATTACAAAATTCATGGAACCAAAACAATCTAAAATAAATACGCGTTGCCTCTTAATGTTTCTATGTTCATTTTTGTGGAAATAATAAATTTAAACAAGAAAAGCAGATACGGAGATTAAAGGAGAAAACAAACGGTGTAATTAAATCTTAGAGATGTCGAGAAGGAGTCAATAAGTCGGGATATCTTTCACCACCTGAAATTAACTTTCGGCTGCTGTATTTTAATAGAGTATTTTGCATGAAAAAGCAATCAAGACGGTATTTTCTAAAGAGTATTACAGAATTTAATTATTTTTTCTATATGAATCTTAAACGAAAATAAAATTACGCAGAAATTAGTTTAACAAGGGTGCCACCCCAACGTTTTTAATATACGAATAAAAAATAGCAAAAAAACATGTCGAAGATCAGAAGCAGAAAATTGGTGTCTAAAATAGTTTATCATCTCCAAAAAATACAAAAAAAAAGATGTATTCGAAGTGATATATGAATTATTTCCATTAAGTACATAGATTGTTATGATGATAATTTAAGTATAATATAAGCCAAAATTTATGCTATGGAAATCTTTTAAATTAATTTTTAACGCTCCAGGAAGCAATACAAAATATGGGATGTTATTTCTTCTTCTTCATTTAAGTAAGATTTGTAAGCAACTCAATTACATCTTGTCTTGTTACTACATAAAAACTACTCCCTAACTTGTTTCTAATTGCCTTAGTTTTTTCAAAATCGAAGGAGTAAAACTTATTGGTTATGTATCATTACTTTTATTCCTCAAGATGCTCTCATACCTCTAACTGTCAGATTGTCTAATAACAGATCTCGAAGAAGCAGATAGCGGATCAGAGAGTAAATCTTAAAGGTCTTGAAGAAGCTGGCAGTATGGACAATGAAACGTTGACAGAAATGACAAAAATACATTAACAGCTTCATGCATGCTTGTGCTACGAGTAACGCTGGTACTGTATACTTACAGAACTTTACAACGAAAGCTGTTTTTTAATACTTTATATAAAACTGATATTGATCAAAATAAAATTAATTTTCTCAGTATTTTATGATAGGTAATAAATATTTATGAACTATTAAAAACCTTCTTCAACTCGTAGAAGTAATTTTCGTAACTCAGTCCGTGCCCGAAGTTACAGAAAAGTATTCCTTATTAAATTTCAAAATTTATTTATGGTGTTCAACTCAAAATAATGATATTGTAATATCTTTTAATACCTATTTTGAATCGATCGTCTTTGTTAAGCTAAAAAAAGATTAGATAAAAACCTCTTAATGATATTTATTTGTATAAATAAATCGCGTCTATTGTTTAGATTGAACACTAAGAATCTCCCATTACTTTTTCCTTAATTCGAGGGATGTTCCAAAGTTCAAGGAGTTTGGCTATAGTTCTTTTATTTCCTCAATTTTCATCACAATTACAATGTAGTTTTTCAATATAATCTTTATTTAATTAAATACACTAATCCCAACGTGAAACTAAATTTTTATAAACCGTGCTCAAAGAACTTTTTAGGAGTCTCTGCAATCGACCTGTTTACTTGATTTAAGCTTTTCTCAAAATTTGGGAACAGACGGCAATCACTACAAGATAGATCAGGTAAATAAGATGAATGAAGAGTCAATTGCTAGTGCAATTCTTTTAAATCGTCCTTCATTCTTTGTCCAGTATGAGGTCATGCATTATATTGTTTCATAACGGATGCTTATGCAACTTTCCAAGTGTTTCTTTAAAAATGCAAGCTGTAATGGGCCAGATAAAAGATAAGAATAATATTTTGCGTAAAATCTAGAACTTTTCTGTAGATAATCAATCAAATATATCCCCTCATAATCCCAGAATAACAAGCATACCTTTCCGACCGATGGAACTGCACCAGATTTAAAGAAAAACCCTTCTTGGGTGTGCACCAATAATTTTTGGTCTCAGGATTGAACTAAAGGTGGTCATGTTTCAGTAGTTATTACCGATAATTATTATAGGTTGGTCGCCGTAATGAGCTAAAAACTGCTGAAGTTAGCGACTGATCCCCACAGCCTTGGTACCCAGCGGTTTGAAACCTTGTACCTCTTCCCAGACCAATTTCTCTCATTTACAGAGGTGCTTGGATGTCCACAGTGCAATCATCTTCTAGTGATGATCTACCAGTTTTAAAACCATCTACCAATCGATAGACTGTACTTTTACATTCTGCAGACTCCCCAACACCTTGCAGACATTGAACGACTTTCCTTTTTAAACAAACACTGTTTATAATTAATAGCATCTTAAATGGTTGCAAAATTACCGGTACGGAAAAAAAACGCGTGTGCAAGTGTCAAGTAACTGAAGTAAACTACGATATTGCTCGGTATAGCTACATAAGCGTATGAAGACTTTACACGGACCAATGGAGTGACTTGTATTTTTGATGGAGCCTGTGGTTGATTAACTTAATCACTGAAGGTTGATATATAACCCCTTTCCACATTAATTTTCGTATTCTGTGAACGTATTTCAACAACTAAATTGTCATCAACAGCAGATAATTAAACAGTGTCGCACCTGGAAAACTTCGGCAAAATACCTGTACGAAAGCAAATTCCGCACACGAACCGTACCGCTGAAAGCCAAAACGCACACTGTGTTTTCGTACAGGTATTTTGCTGTAGTTTTCCAGATCCGACACTGTTTAATTATCTGCTAATGATGACAACTTAGTTGTCGAAATACGTATACAGAATACGAAAATTAATGTGGAAAGGGGTTATATATCAACCTTCAGTGATTAGATAGAGTGACTTGTAAGATTTACGAAACTCGAGCCAGATTTCTAGAACTTTGAAGCATTCTTCGTATTTCTAACCAAGATGACCTCAGTTCTACGATATGTAAATAAACCATCCCTTATCTAAGGATACTTTTAATTTGTAATTTACACACTTTCTTCACATTCACATGAATAATGTTTTTATATAACCCATATCTAGGCGTGTCATCTGTCCCGGCGCGACATGTCAGGATCCGCTATATGAAATACGTATGTAACCATGTATAATACTTACATACATACATAGACAAACCTGAACTAATGAATCGAATATATCCGTCCGTGCTTGGCTTGGCGGTGTTATTTATTTTACGTTTTATATAAATACATAATTAAGTATGTCGAACGTGTGAAAGGAAAAAGCGACCATTGGTTGACATTGGTCAAGAAGTATATCAGTGAATTTGCTGATCTACTTTATAATGATTTTACGATAATATGTAAAGTTTGCGATAAATTGCTTGTGTGTTGAAAGAAACACGACTGTAGAGAATATACAATATTAACAGTAAAAAAGCACAAAAGTAAAAAAATGACGTGCCACCAACGGCTTAATTCATGCTAGATTTGCTTTTAATGATCACATGTGGTTCACCGCTAAACATATTGGATGAAGAACAGTTTCAATACTTCTGGTGTAAATACAATTTCACCTGGAAGCTACCATCTCGGACAACGTTACATAACTGTACCATCTCCACGCGAAAAAATAGAAAGTAAGGTCAAAGGTGTAATAAAAAACAACTGTGGTTATGCGTTGACAAGACGACAGATTGTCAAATAAATTCTATTGTAAATATAATAGTACGTGTACTGGAACCTCTTAAACTAACATTTTCAATTTTATTAGCTAGCAAAAGGTTAGAAAAATGTGCAGGTGAAGCAAGTATAAGGGCAATGCTGCATACGCTACAAAAATTTGAACTTTCAAAAAATCAATTATTGACGTTGAATGATGGTGGCGTGACAATGCGTTCTGTAGGCCGATCTCGTAAAGGAGACTATCAAAGACTTTTGCATGTGACGTGTAAACTTCATGCTTTACATCATGTGGCAGAAACTATTTGAGAATGTTTCGTAGATGTGGATGCATTAATATGAAATACTGTTTCCTAAATCTCCCAAATTAATTCGAGAACTTCATATTCTCCAACCACCACAGCCAAATGTTACATGTTGGGGAGCATGATTAAAAGCGGCTTTTATTATTCTGAGTATTTCTGACTAATGATTTTACAATTTAATCCTGACGAAGCTGCAGCTATTAAATAAAGTCAAATAAGATTTCAAGACATTTCCGTTGAAACAGATTTTAAATTATTTACGACAATTAGAAAGGGTTATTCCAAATAATAGAAAAATCGCAAAACACTGTATTGTCGTTAGTAGAGTCAGTACAAATAGTGAACGATATATACGAGGGTAGTTTGACAAATAGTGAGAATGGAAAAGAAAAACGAATTTTTTAAATACAAAATAATTTTTATTTTTCAATATATTCTCCTAAAAGAGCAATACATTTATTCCAACGGTGCTCCAATGCCCTTATGCCGTCTCTAAAATGCGATTCCGGAAGGCTTGCAAATTACTCATTTACGAAGATAATAAGCTCGTCGTTAGACGAAAATTTCTTTCCACCTAGTGCCGTTTTCAATTTTGGAAAAAGGTGGAAGTCGGAAGGGGCTAGATCCGGCGAATAAGGGGCATGCGGTTCTAATTAGAAATACAACTCGTGGATTTTGGACGTCGCAACCGTGCTGGTATGCGAGGGAGCGTTGTCTTGGTGAAACAGAATCTTTGCCATTCCTGGCCGTTTAGCACGAATCTCAACATTTAATTTTTGTAGAAGTTCTGCATAATATTGTCCGTTTATTGTGGCACCTTTCTGCAGGTAATCAATGACCAAAATGCCCTTTGAATCCCAAAAAATTGATGCCATCACCTTGTTTGCCGATAAAGTGGTTTTCGCTTTCTTTGGAGGTGCAGAACCACGTTCTAACCATTGTTTCGACTGTTGTTTAGTTTCGGGTGTACTGTAAAGTATCCAAGTTTCATCGCAAGTAACAAATTGCCTACAAAAATCAACCGGATTCCGCTTATGAAGGTCCAAACACTCATTGGAAATGCGCAAACGAGTGAACTTTTGATTAGTCGTAAGCAATCGCGACACCCATCTTGCCGAAAGCTTGGAAAGGCCCAATTCTTTCGATCAAATGTGGTGTACGCGTTCTGTTGCAATGTTTACCATGTCTGCTATGTCTCTCACTCTGAGTTGTCGATCTTGGGTAATAATATTATGGATTTTTATAATCATTTCCTTAGAAGTCACGATTTTTGGTGGTCCAGAGCGCGCTTTATCAACACAGCTTGTTCTACCACATTTAAATTCATTTACCCATCTACTTATTTTGGCTGATGATGGAGCAGATTCATCTAATATTTCCCATACTTAGTAGCCTTCATAGCCTTAATTACGAAGTATTTAATCACCGCACGATACTCTGCTTTTTCCATTTTAACAAAACGACGTGTTGCTTCTTTTTCAATCAGCTGTCAAAAATAAACTAATCAACCGATTTATCTAAATATCGGAATGTAAACATATAAATAGGCAACCTAAATTGCAGTGCATTTGTTTTACCAATTAGAGCGCCACCTATGTGTCATTCTCACTACTTGTCAAACTATTCTCGTATGCTATAAGTAAGCAATAATGAATATTTTAAAAAATTTCGAGAGTATTATAAACAAAAATTTAAATTTTTGTTTATAATACTCTTTGTAATTTGTAAAAGTGCTTCTATAGATCCGTTATCTATTTATTTCATTTTTTTTACAAAACAACCTTAACGTCTTTAATATAGTCTCCATTTAATTTTAGAACACTTGCCTAATCAATAATTCCATTGTTGAAAGCACCCCTTCCACGTCCTTAAAACGGTGTCTGTTCATATCCCTCTTTATTCGTGGAAACAAAAGTCGCGCGGAGCAAGATCAGGTGTTTAGGTGGCATGGAGCGAAGGAGCCATGCTGTTTTTAGCCAAGAATTGGCGAACTGATAAGACTGTGTGAGCAGGTGCATTGTCAATTCCCTGCACTGAGCTCCAAGTTATTCCAGATAACTCCATGACTGCTTGAATGGTTTGTCGGCGGTCTTCAAGTACAATTGTATGCACTTTCTCGACATTTCCTTCCGTTCTGAAAGTCGATGTCACTGTAACAAAACACAACCAAGTGAAAGAACCGATTGCACCGAACGCAGAACAAGTTGCGTCACACACACCAGGCAGCAAGAATTCGTGCTAGGCAAACATCACCCACAGTGCTGCCATTCCGGTTATTTTTGGATAGCCTCTCGTATGAAGATTACTTCAATTATGCGTGTCTTACATCAATAGTAGTCGATCAATCTTTCTCAAGGTACGATAAACATTCTTTCATTACACATGAGAATTTTGACGGAGACGAATGTGGAACATATCTAATGGTGCAACTTTTCACCAGAGTTATCCACTTCACGCTACCTAATAACAGCTGTAAACAAGGAAAGAATTTTAGAAATTTTAAAATTATTTACTTTTCTTCGTTCTATGCATCGTCGATTGATAATATTCGTTTTGCTCACATTTGATTGTGGGGACGTAGAAATGTACTTACTGCAATCAATACTGACCTGTCGCGCTTAGGGAAAATGAGAAGCCTACTCATAACTTAACATCATAATTCATTTTTCCATTTCGCATTTTTGGATGTGTCGCTCTCAGACACATTTAGCCAATTAACCGCAAAAGGACAAAAACGCATTCACACAACTAGCAACAATAACATTTCCCCGTGTAGTACTCATATAATTCAAATTGCTCGACCCTGTTTTGCCGGTTTTCCACCGTTATTTTGAAGTATTAGGGCCGCTCGGGGGTTTAAACTAATTTCGCAATTTGAAAATTTTACGCTCTCGCATTGCCAGTGAAGAAATTATTCCGCACTCCCTCTCTCGCTCGCGCAAGAAATATATACGATCCACGTTTTACCTAAAGTAGTTTGTAATTTTTATCAGAATAGCGGCGATAACAGAAACCAATCTACCGCTACTGTATAAGGTTAGTATACACTTGAGTTCGTTTCTGGAATGAAAAACTGGTGAAAAAAGAAAGGTAGACGGCGTGTTTCTTTGCCCTAGAATAGCGGTGAACTTAATCAACATTAAATAATTATGGGAAAATGGTGTTTCTGCATTTTCGTCCGTCCGTCCGGGCGCTCTTAATGCGATTAGGACGCCTGCAGCGACTGCAATTTGAATTGAAACTAATGGAAAAGTATCTCACGGGCTTGTGTCTTGTAATACTTAATAGTTCTTAATAATACTTTTGTATAATTCTTCAGGAAATGTTTAAAATTAATCTCGAGTTACGATATTACTCTACAACGTTGCGATAGTAATTAGAATTTAAATTTTCTGCGTTATTGCATAGTAGTAGTTGTAATGATTCCGAAATAAAATTGTTGTTTTGCATTTTCACTAACAGATTAACATATACTAAGTGAAGCATTTTTGCATTCGTTTATTGCAAGGAATACCCGGGCACAAATGGAGATTAGCATATAAGTAAAAAAAGTTTCATTTTTTGAATATAACTCCAGTAAGATGGCGACTATCATTTGGTACACATTGTCTGAATCTCGGACTGAAGTTATCAGACGCGCTGTCGTACCGCCGATATTATTGCATGAACTTTTTTTGCATCCCATACTTTTAAGTCATTTATTGTTGCTGGGAGTCTCAAAAATTTTTGATTCGAGATTTCTCCAAAAAAGGTAGTCATATGGACTCAAATCTGGCGATCGTGAAGACCACTCAACATGCCCATTCATACAGATGAAACTGTTCAGAAAAAGGTCTTTCAGAAGGTTCGTTGTCACCCTGTCTGTGTGAACAGTTGCTCCATATAGTTGGAAATGAATACTCTAATTCACAGGATGTCGCTAAAGTTTTTGAATGACAAAACTGTTCAGGATCTTAACATAGCGCGCTTGTTATTGTTGACTGCATGGTCATCATCATCCTTGATAAAAGGCGGGCCAAATGTTCTAATCGAAGAGATCGCACACAACAACTATGGCCGTGCGAAGAGGTCGTTCGTAAAGTTATTGAGGGCTGGTAGAGGCCCGACAGTGACGGTTGTATTTGTTAGCATATACACTGAGGCGAAAATAAGTTTCATCGCTCATTCATAGATTAAAGATGTACCGTGGGTTGTCTTCAAGCAATTATAACATATATATATATATAACATACAGAAACCAATCCGAATACGACAACAAGCAAAATTTTTCTTGTTATTTGAGCTGAAAGACCTACAGCAACGCTGCAGATATGTAACTTCGATCATTTTATAAATACCACCTATCCAACGTTACAGGGTTACTAAACCTCCAAATGTATCAAACGTGAAAGTTAGTCCCTACTTCCTCCACAATACAAGCATCTGAGAATTGTGTAGTTTAACTGCCCCACCCTGTATTATTTAGTGTCGCATCTGCAAATACCTCGACAATAGTTTCAATATACTCGAACTCGACTATAACAAATCCCCAACTAACTGTGAAACTAATTTGTAATAACAATGAAAATATATTGTTTTTACCCCCTTATCCTCAAATGGCGGATAATATTATCAAAACAAAAACCAATGACTGGTTGATAAGTGGTAGGTTAGACCTGCTGTCTATGAAAAATTTTTCGCGATTTCCCTATTCTCGTTTAAGTGAATGCTGACAGCCAAAAATCTTAAATCATACCGTGACCGTAATAATAATTCAATGCCCTCCATAACTGATGTCAAAATGGTGGAGAATGCTCGAGCATTAAATAAATTGTTTTCTTTAGCGAAAAAATAGATCTCGTGAAAACAAACAATCAACCCACAATTTAATAAAAGTTAAACCTTTAGCGAATTTGATTGCACTTTTCCGACTTATTGAATAATTGTCCACTTTTTTGCAAAACACGACCAGAAGAATGAGTATTTTGACTTTATTTTAGAGTAAACCGTTTGAATAAAATTGCGTGCACACATTTTATTTCTGGCAAGATTTTTGTTACTTAATATGCATTTCTGGACCTAAATATTTGTTTCTTTGTGGTCAAATGATTAACATTATCCACTTAAAAAGGTCATAATTACCAAATACAAGAGAATTGATTTCTTAAATTATATGATGAACAGTTCAAGAAACCGCGACACATAATATAAAAGAGTATTAAAACTATGTTGGTAATTATTTTCAAAGGGGATCACAGGAATCAACAAGCATCGCAGCTTACCGTCAACACTTAGAAAGACTTTACTACTGTTTAAGGCTAAAGGAAACCGCCCTTACGAATCAGAAAGGTGTGGTTCTTCAACATGGTAATATCAGATCAAACACCGCAACGAATTAAAGCAGAAAAATTGGATCATTTGGAATATAAAGACATTGCCTCTTCCAACTGCTTCGTTCCAAATAGAACTTTTTTATTAGAAAAATGTTAGAGAAGAGTGATTGAAGAATGTCGTCACCAATTTTTATCGATTAAAACTACCGAAGTTTTATAACAACGGAATTAAAATGCAGTTATTGGATCGAAGTAATTTAAAATAATAGCAATTATACAATACGCAGTTCAAAATTATGATCTGATCACATTTAAGGAGCGATTGGCACTTCTGAGCCTTTGTATTGCTATGAATTGATTGGTGTCTACCTTTGCAAGACAGTATGGAATTTGATTAGTGATTTTATTTCTAAACGCAAGAGGGCATAATACTGCTGAAATTAACCGTCCATTGTGTCCATCGTATTGAGTGAAGGCAAAATGGGACAATATTGTCGTTCAAGAAAGGCGTCCGTTCAAATTATCACGATGAACAGAGGAGAAGTTGAGCGTGTGAATGCAAAAGTGGACAGAGATCGTGACTTTACATATAATAAGCAGATTTTCTCTTGAATTTCCAAAAGTTTTTAGGTCAATATTATTGACAATCATAGCTGAAACACTAACTACTGGAAAATTTGCAAGATGGGTACCGAAAATACTCACAGATGTTCACAAGATACACACAATGACATCTGCACGTTCTTCTTTCAACCCAGGAATTGAAAATCGTAGACTTGCTTAAATCCCGGACGGTGACAGCTTTGAAGAAGATTACTTCACGATATCAAAAGTGTTTGAAACAACATAGTGAATGTAGAAAAAAAGTAAATACGTAAATTGAAACCATTAATAAATTTCCATTGCGCCAATTGTTTTCATTTCACTAAGCTCCAGGTCCTTAATTTTGAACCACGCCTCGTATTACGAAGTAAATTTTGTTCACTTCTTAAATAAATAGTTTAATAAATATGCATTTTATTTCTTTTAAATAAAATTGTAAGATTCCTAAAGACCTTTCTGAAGTACAAGTTGGCAAATGATGTTCTACTTAAATGGACAGAATAACGTAAAATAACCGACTTTATTAATCCTTTAATAGCGCCGTTATTACGTATTAAGCAAATATTCTTTTAAATACGTTCAACGAATATATTTCCAATTTCTATCGATTAAATACCAATAGAACCATCGAACGAGAGAAATTACGACTTACTCGGACAATATACAGCACCAATTTGCAGATGGCGCTATCTAATTTATGACCGATATTAACGATGGACGTCAATTACAGATCGATTATACATCATTTAGATGCTGCTACCCTCCCTCTTCTCTTGCAACTATTTAAAAAGGAGATGCGACCTCATATTTGCCACAATTCGAAATTGCGATTGCAACTATTACTAGGGAATATAAATCGCCACAAGACGAGAACTATTATGATCAATACGAACAATTTATTCGAACATTTTGTGAACAATAAAGTTGCATTTATATCTTCGTTTGATTGGCAAATTGCTTGATGTGTATTTTCTAAGTGCCGTTTCGAGATTTATGTGCACCGTTCATCGGAAGTTATGAAGAGATACGGTTCATCTATTTATCGATTATAGAGGAGAATTACTGTAATAATATTCATTAATTATTGTCTGTTACCTATTGGAAACACATAATGTAAAGTAAAATGTGTGTATAGCATATTGAATGCATGGGAAATGGAATCTATTTATGTATATGTCAGGATATAATAGAAGATATATGAACTAACATAGATGTAAAACACTATCTGACACAAAAGTTTCCAAACTTTTTCAAAACATTGATTTGTTCGAAAAGTAATTTCGTTGCTTTTCATGGAAATAAGCAATTCTTTTATATCAAACTGATACATAAGCTGGGTAGCTTTTTTTACTGAACAAAAATTTTTTTAATTATTTAACAAACTTGAATTAATCAAGAATGTATTGTCCTCCATTATTTACAATTTCCTCCCAACGAACTGGCAATCTTTTGCTTCCCCTCCTAAAGAAATCCGATGCTTTGGAAGTGGAGAATCCGTCAAGTCAAGTTTGAAGCGCGAAAAAAATTCCTCGAAAATTGATTGATAAAAAACGAAAGAAATGGAAATCTGACATAGTAATATCAGGAGGATAGGCTGGATGTGGAATGACCACCATCTGAGTTCTTGAATAATCGTCTTTGTAATGTTAGCAGTATTAAAGTTGGTGTTATCGTGCTGCAAAATGCCTTGATGATGTCTTTCTAATATCAGCTTACGCGAATGAGTATTATCTTTTGCTCGGAGTGTTCCTTTTTCCTAGGGCTACGCCGTTCTTTTCTGTTTCCTAATGTCAACATGAAATTACCATTTTTTTAACAATATGGGACAAGAATGGTTGACTTTATTGACAAGTTAAATGGTGACAAAACGAACAAAGAAACATAAATGTTGATACGACAGTTCTTGTTTCTTTCGCACAAAATGCGGCAACCAAACAACCAGTCTTTAGACATTATCCGTGGAATGAAATGTCGTATTGCAGTCGATTGGTTACAATCCATTATAATGGCCAATTCCCGAAATGATTGCCTTGATTCATCATCAATTAAAACATTCAAATGATCTCCGCCAAAATCCGATGGACTTGCTAAACACTGCGAATAGTTTACTTAAAAATAGTCGTGTTTAAATCGAGAAAACCATTTCCGCGCTATGCTTCCTCCAATTACGTTTTCTCCGTAAACAGCACAAAATGGTTCTAGTGGCTTCTGATGTATTATCTCCTCAGTTGAATTCGAACGGAAGAGTATATGGAAAATACTCGTTCTTTTCTACTAGACATACTAGTAAACTAAATAATCTTTAGATAAATTCAAAAACTATTAAAATAAAAACAATACGACATTAAAATAGAAGCCAAAAATGCTACAAACTTGTGCATCAAGCTGATAGTATACAAACATTTTATTCAATTATATATTGACCATTTTGGTCCAACATATTTGTTATATTACTGGTAATAGCATGATTTCGAGTTTGTAAAACTTCTGAGTTTTACTTACAAAAAATTGAACTAAACCATTTTTAATGTCCTCATTGTAATTAAATGTTTTTCCATCCAAGAATTCTATATAAACCGCACAAGTGGTAATCTGAATAAGGCGCATTGTTGAAATCGAAATTTTCAGAACGAATTCTAGCAAACAATTTTTGGCTCTATAGTCCTGTTAAGACATCTTCTCCATACATTCAACAATTTTTTCTTGCTTTGACTGCGTTCTTATCTTTTCGGTAAAACGGAAAACACGCTGAAAGTGCTTCTTTTTATTTCCCATTTTTAAACTCATGACAAAAGAAATTAGAGATCAAAAACTTTATAAATACGAGTAAACCTTGAAATATGAGGTGTGGAAATATATAATACTTTAGAATGAAGTTGAGTGTTTAAAAATACGACTCACAGCTCTAACTCAATAGATGTAGTAACTTAGCGATTTAAGCAACATAAATTATTTGATTCAGAGTAGCCTTTCTTTGAACTGATGGAGAATTAACGTAGTCTCCATTCTTGGCTTCTTCGAACGACTTTTTTATCGATTTTCTTCATCTAGAGAACCAACCTATGCAACACTCAAATATCAAGTTTATCAACAGGAAATCTGAAATCACAGGTTTCATCAAGGTGACTGGGAAAGATCAGTTCTTTTTGTTCATTTCACTTTTGGATAGTCCGGTTTCTGACTATATATGTTTTTCAATTTTCTTTTTATAATGGCTCGACTTATCTTTAAAAAACAGTCAGCTAAGCTAGCCTTTGAAACATTTGCTTCGAGTAAATTTCATTCTTCAAAATGTTATAATCTGCATATTTTCGACTTCTGGGCAATATTTTATATTGATGTACTTTCATAAATCACAAAATTTTACAAATAGAACATACCTGTTATAAGAAAGTTTATTACAGCAGTTTTATTAATATATGTATATGAAATTACAGGAAAGATTACCTACGACTAGATCAACTTTGATTAAAATACAGAGTTCAAAAGTTAGCAGAGACAAAATAACATTAGTTTGGTCATCAAACCGTATAAAATGTGATGCCAGTTATGCCCGGTTTCTCGTACGTCAAATGCAGTTACAGCACATTTATCTGGTCGCTAAACTAGACAGCGTTTCCCAGATTATTGGCAATGACGTAATATTAGATCTTAAATTGTTAAAGTTATCTCCACCTGATCGAGTAATTATCGGTAGAATATTTAGCGTTTTGGCATCCTTTTCATTAGCTTGTTCACCCCTTATTAGCTAATGTACGAGGGTAGTTTGACAAGTAGTGAGAATGGAAAAGAAAAACGAATTTTTTAAATACAGAATAATCTTTATTTTTCTATATATTCTCCTAAAAGAGCAATACATTTATTCCAACGATGCTTCAATGCCCTTATGCCATTTTTAAAATGCGATTCCGGAAGGCTTGCAAAATACTCATTTACGAAGATGAGATGATAAGCTCATCGTTAGACGAAAATTTCTTTTCACCTAGTGCCGTTTTCAATTTTGGTAAAAGGTGGAAGTTGGAAGGGGCTACATCCGGCGAATAAGGCGCATGCGGTACTAATTAGAAATGCAACTCGTGGATTTTGAACATCGCAACTGTGCTGGTATGCGAGGGAGCGTAATCTTGGTGAAACAGAATCTTTTTCTTTGCCATTCCTGGCCGTTTAGCACGAATCTCAACATTTAATTTTTGTAGAAGTTCTGCATCCGTTTATTGTGGCACCTTTCTGAAGATAATCAATGAGCAAAATGCCCTTTGAATCCCAAAAAATTGATGCCATCACCTTGTTTGCCGAAAAGTGGTTTTCGCGTTCTTTGGAGGTGCAAAACCACGTTCTAACCTTTGTTTCGACTGTTGTTTAGTTTCGGGTGTACTGTAGTGTATCCAAGTTTCATCGCAAGTAACAAATCGCCTACAAAAATCAACCGGATTCCGCTTATAAAGGTCCAAACACTCATTGGAAATGCGCAAACGAGTGAACTTTTGATCAGCCGTTTTGATCAATTGTTTACCATGTCTGCTATCTCTCTCACTTTGAGTCGTCGATCTTGCGTAATAATATTATGGATTTTTATAATCATTTCCTTAGAAGTCACGATTTTGGGTGCTCCAGAGCGCGCTTCATCAACACAGCTTGTTTTACCACGTTTAAATTCATTTACCCATCTACTTATTGTGGCGGATGATAGAGCAGATTCACCTAATGTTTCCCGTAAGTCATCTTTTATTTCGGTAGCTTTTATACCCTTGACTACGAAGTATTTAATCACAGCACGATACTCTGCTTTTTCCATTTTAACAAAACGACGTGTTGCTTCTTTTTCAATCAGCTATCAAAAATAAACTAATCAACCGATAAACATATAAATAGGCAACCTAAATTACAGTGCATTTGTTTTACCAATTAGAGCGCCACCTATGTGTTATTCTCACTACTTGTCAAACTATCCTCGTACATGGAATGTTGCTACATTTACATATGTTGTTTTCGGCTGTGTTCTAACCCTAGGTTATAAGTTCGTATATGTTATATATTTAATATTATAAAATGAAATTTTTTCTTTATTAATGACAATGATAATAAGAACACACAGAGGACAAAAATAATTCCTATGAATACTGAGCAAACTCTGAAGTTATTTTGAAGATAGAAAACCAATGTATCTAACATAATCAGTTTGCTTTTTAGAAACCACAATAATGATGTTGATTTATCTTACTATTATATACTCAATATCATCTTGATAATTTAAATCTAACGGATTACTATGTACAAGAAAGACGACATTGGTGGATAACCACAGAACTACAAAGGGCGTTCACGCCTGATGATTTATTTATGATACGGATAATTTGACCAATTCATTAGACAATGACATTTTCTGAGTATATAAATATAAAGTTACAGTTTGCTAGTAATCCTTAGTCAATAAAGAATTGCTGGTCGGACAATATGAAAGAAATTGAGCACTGCGTTGTGGTTAAATTCCTTACAAAACAAGGAAAAGGTCAAAAAACCGTTCACGGAGAGATGGTGGATGTTTAAAAGGATACCGCGCCTTCATTATCCATAGCTCAAAAATCGTTCAAGTCAATCGCTCAGGAGACCTGGTTGCTGCCACTATGAAAGAAAATATGAGAAATGTTGAAAAACTTGTATTGAACGATGTCCGAATAAAGATTAGAATGTTAACAGATGCCTAACCTATCCGTTGCTACCATACATGCTATTGTTTAGGACTTCCTTAACCATTCAAAAAATCAGTGCCGCGAACGATCACGACCCCATAGAAATAAGTGTGCTATAGAGAATTTTTAGAGTTCTATGGTGAAGATTCATCAAATATTATTGACCGCATTGTTACTGAGAATAAAACGCGGGTTCATCACTATGATCCTGAAAGTAGGCAGAAGTCCATATAGAAACATAGGAGAGGTACAGACCTCCTAAAATTGCCGGAAAAACTACGGCCACAGTATTTTGGAACTCGAAGGGAATTTTGATGATCGAGTACATGGAAAAAGCTGAAACCATAAAAGCAGCATTTCATGCAATCACTTTACGTAATGTAAGAGAAGCAATTAGAGAAAGAATGCGGGCAACTTACAAAGTCTGTTGCTTCTTCACGACGACGCTCCGATTCACACGTGCAGTCTTTCTAATGCCACTGTGCGTTATTGTGGTTCGAATAAGTCAACTACCCATCTATAACCCAGACGTAGCTCCTAGTAATTAATACCCATTACCTAAATTGAAAAAGGACAATGAAAAACGGTTTTCCAACGATCGAGAGCTCAGGGCGGCAATAAATATACATTTTTTAGACAAGTTTTTTTTACATGATATCGAAAAGTTAATTTCGAGATGTAAGAAATGCATTGAGATGGGGGATGGTATTGAAAAAATGAAAATAAATTTAATCGTTTTAACGTTTTTCTTCACGGTGATACCGAGAATACGTTGAACACCCCTCATAATTTGAACGTATATAGAATTGCGTTGTGGTACTATCTAACGGATTCAACAATGAACTCACTCGACATTGCATTATAGAAAGGGCCCCAAGCGATGTAAATATTTTTTTCATTCAGATACAAGTATTACCTTAAGGGTTCAAGTAATCTGTGTTGACGGTGAAACTTTTTTTTATTTTTTAAATCGCCCGTCCGTAAATGCAACACCACTGACAAACGCTATTATTAACTTGATGAGTTAGTTTCAATAACAAAAATTAGTGTAGAAAATCCTGTATATTTGTTGCATACCTTTCTTTTAGAACAAACATTAATTAACACATTATACGAGGGTGGTCTGAAAAGTTTCCGACCTCAACCTGAAGATTATAGCACTCATCAATAAATGCTAGGGAATGTAGTTGTGTATCTATTGTCAGGTACGCACCAAATTGTTATTTGATAGTCGTTTGAGTGAGTCGATGTGAGTGTCTAGTATCGAGCTGTCATTAAATATTTGTTCTTGAAAGGCAGTACGCCTATACGCAAATCAAAGATGAGTTGGACTCTGTGTACGGGGACTTTGCACCATCATTTACCACAGTGAAATTTTGGGCGGCTGAATTTAAACGCGGCCGTAGGAGCTTGGGAGACGATGAACGTTCGGGACATCCGAAAACTTCAACTACTGACGATAACATCGCTAAAGTTCACCAACTTGTGCTAGACGACCGTCGAATTAAAGTGAGAGAGATAGCAAAGGCTATGAGTATGTCCAAAGAACGCGTTTGTCACATATTAAATCAAGATTCATGCGTGAGAAAGCTATCCACGCCTTGGGTGCCGCGGGTACCATTATACGCCCGAAACAAAAATACAGTCAAAACAGTGGACTGCAAAGGGGGAACCGGCTCCGAAAAAAAAGCAAAAACGGTTTTTTCGGCTGGGAAAGTGATGGCGACTGCTTTTTGGGATAGTCATGGAATTATCTTAATCGATTATCTTCAAAAAGGAAAAACTACTACAAGAGCATGCTACGCTTTATAGGGCATAAATTATATTATATAAAAGCGGTCACATTTGTAGAAAAAGAGAAAAAAACTATTACAAGAGCATGCTACGCTTTATTACTTGACAAGCTGAAGGCATAAATTATATTATATAAAAGCGGTCACATTTGTAGAAAAAGAGAATCCTGTTTCACCAACGCGCCGTCTCACACCATGGCGAAAATCCACAAGTTACAGTTTGAACTGCTTGACCATCCGCCTTACTCACCAAATCTAGCCCTATACGACTTCTTATTGTTCCCTCATCTAAAAATTGTACTCGGAGGATAGAGATTTTCGTCAAATGAGGGGACAATCACCTTCGTGAACAATTATTTTGCAGATAAAAACTATTTGGACGGGTTAAAGAGATTGGAGCATCGCTGGGAGAAGTGTGTATAGTTACAAGTAGACTATGTAGAAAAATAAATATAAATTTTAAGAAAAAAAGCCATGTATCTTTGTGAGGTCGGAAAGTTTTCAGACCACCCTCGTATGTATGTATGTCATTTTATAGAAATAACGGAAGATTAAATTTGCGTCATAATTTAGTCATTGTGAATAATATTTACATAGATTTTAATGTCTAATATTAAAATGGATAATTTA
Source organism: Dermolepida albohirtum (assembly GCA_031893035.1). Taxonomy (NCBI): domain Eukaryota; kingdom Metazoa; phylum Arthropoda; class Insecta; order Coleoptera; family Scarabaeidae; genus Dermolepida; species Dermolepida albohirtum. The sequence goes on from JAVIWB010001246.1 coordinate 142,495, forward strand.
CGAATAATCACGAGTAACTTCGTTAGAAATTTATTTCACACAAACTCCCCGGGAAAATATTACAAACAAGAACTTTGCGATAATGCGAATTCATATTTGGTATTCAAGCACAACTACTATTTTATATGTATCACTGCCGCGATAACGCGACAGAAAATGCAAAAATCGCCCGCGCTTTCATTCGCTTTAATCACGACGCTAGTTAAATCCAATATAATTCGTCAAAAACGTCAAGACTGGAATTATAAATTACATTTTTCTATTAGACCGGCGCGCCGAAAATACAACGTAATTAACATGAAAATTGAAGGAATTAATTAAAAGCCGAGGACAAACAGGGGTGTTGATTAGGTAATTGTTCTTGTCACCTGTTATGAACTGAATACGCGGTTGACGTCTAACAAAAATAACTTTAAATTATGCATTTAATTATTAATTTTTGACCGATTATGAGCCGCCGCTTCTATTTTTAAGATCATATCTTGGAATCGGTATTTTGCTATTCTAAATAATACTGGTGCCAGAAATAAAAAGCATAGAACGATCGTTACTTGGGATTTAAAAACATTTTATTAGAGTGTCGCGGTCTTTGTGTTAATTTAAGAAAGGCTTTTTGTTTTTCTTTTCGAATAAAACACTCTCACGTAAGTGCCCAGCAAATGCAACTGTAATTAAAGCTAAAATAGTTTCAGTATCGTTTGAAATATGCGTCAATAAAGCGTGAATGTTCAAAATATTTTTGTTCATGATATACAGATGATTAAATCCGAAAAAGTATTTTAATATTTTATGTAGCTTCTTTTAACCTATTTAAATATGATAGCTTTGTGGTAAGTTACTGGCTATAACGCCAGAGATCTAAGATCCGAGTCCGATGTCCTGCAGTCCAAAAAGGTTTTTCGTGGTTTGCTTTCCCCGTTTAAGCGAATTCTGATAGCCCAATATCGCATCACGACCGCGAACGTAATATTACTCGTGGTCTACCAACGCCACCCCTGTAATTGACGTTAATTTGTTGCAAGATGTAAACGCAAGGATTTATTATCTTATTATTATTATGATATTCAGAATCTTGAATATCGTCTTTTCAAAGGCAGAAATGTTTTCACTCTTCTGCAACTTAATTATTGCATCAATCTTGTATCTAGTAATAAATACATCAAAACTAAGTAAGCTAATATAATGAATTATTATTATATTATTATTATTATTATATACATGCATATTATGTATGTATATAATTGTTGGTCGACAGTATGCTGACTAGAAAAGTAATTTAAAGTTTTCATAAAAATCAGTGAGAGGTACCCTCTTACGGCTCAAACAGCAAGCTAGTGTAATATCTTCAATGCACGTTGGATAGTTAAGCTATCAATAAACGCGATTGAATTCGCGACATATGCCACCACGATTTAAAAAACCTCAAATAAATGAAATTATTCATTTGTTGTCGACAAAGAACTGACCGAGACGCCTTTCGTGGAATATCACCACTCTTCGACCGATTTGACTCTATGACAACGATGAATAAAACGATTGATATATACAATCAAATGACATCAAAATCAGTGAAAGGCACTTTGTTCTTTTTACTGATTTCTGTCATGCCTTTCACTGATTTCGATGTCATTTGACTGTACATATATCAATTGTACAATCACAATATATCACAATAGTCATTGGTTTTTTATAGACAGATTATAACAGCATAATTATCGATTGAATAATTGTTACTTTTATCACTTTGCCTAATGTTGTTCTTGTAGAACATTGATCTTTCAATTCAAGATGTCCAATAAAAAAGATTCTCGATAATTCAATCAAAAGTTTCTTGATAAAATTTTTGAATTATTTAAACGTTCACTCGTTATCCACAAAGAAGGACTTGATAGAAAATGGAACACAGGTCATTTCACTTTTTCACAAAATAAGTTTTAATTTAAAAACTAGATGTACGTTTCGTGTGTACTGCACACACCTTCACTGGCCTCACAGCCCCATAGGCTCCATCAAATTCAACTACTATTGAATATGTATAAAAAGTGTTAATTTGAAAACTAGATGAACATTTCGTGTGCAGTTACTATGTACATTTTATATGCACACTTCAGTAGTAACGGGTTCAGCTACTATTGATTAAATTATTTTGTGAAAGACGATATTCCATTTCAATAATTTATGGTAATCATTTAAGGTTGATATATAACTCCTAACCACATTAACCTTCTTATTCTGTATATATATTTCGACGACTAAGTTGTCATCATCAAAAACCCGCACAAAACGAACTACGTACACGATCTGTACCATCGAAAACCAAAACGCACACTAGTGTTACATATATATCAACCTTAAGTGATTAAGTTAATCAACCACAAGCTCCATCAATAATTTATTGTTTTTTCATAAATGCTCAACTACTTTACAAAGTCACTTCTTTCAATAATTTATTGTAATCAATATACTGTAGCTGCTTCGATATAGAATTTAAAGGTATCAGTTAATTTATTATATGAGTTTTTTATGTAGATTGTCAAGACACGTTGAAACGTTCCCAATGAAGTCGTATTAACAAATTATATGAGAGGAGAATGCTAACTATATACTTATTTATTCAAAATCAAATAACGTAATCCTGAATTTAAACTGAATTAAACTTACAATCTGCATCCCAAAAATAGTCTAATCCATTCAAAATTCCGCGTGATAATTTTTCCTTGTAGACCAACACATCATTCCTTGTTTCGTACTTTCACCCAAAGGCAGTGTTCTGTTATTAATTACTCTTCGTCTTCAGCGAACTACTTCCTCTTTCCTAAACTAAAGTGAGTTCTGAAGAGAGTATTTTAACTGAATTAAAAGCATCTAGAAGAGTATAACTGACTACTTAAACATGATTGCAGCTACAATTAAATGTAATGAACATAAAATTGAATACGTTTATTAAAGTAACTGAGGTGTTTGAAAAAAATAACATCACGTCAAAATAATTTTTGTATTCCTTTTAATATATTAAATAAATTATTTTCTTATCAATTTTCTTTCTAATTCATGCAAAATGAAAATAAATACATACATATATACACAAATATATATACATATATATATATGTATATATATATATATATGTATATATATATATATGTATATATATATATATATTATTGTCGGCAGCCCAGCGAAAAAAAAGCTCGTCCAGATGTATATATGCAATAAGTGTCCATTGGCCCGGAAAATTCCCTTATATGAGCTTCGAAATTTTCTTCACTTGCGCGAAATCAATTTTACCCGAGTCGCGTCGGGGGGTTCGTTCGCCGATAGCTCCGGAGAAAATTACGGGTAAATCAATTTCGGTCGTTCGGCAATTTCGTTTATTCGTGAAGAGGAAAGGCCGAAAGAGCTGACACTTCACAAACACCTCCTTATCTAAAGACCCTGCCGCAAAAGAATACGATATTGGCGGGTTAGGATCTGTATCACGGCAAAATCTGTCCGACATGAACTCCTATTACAAGAATGTTACAGGGTTAAAAAAAAAGCTATCTAGGATGTTCATATAGTGTAGACTATATAAGATGGATTCTTCGAAAATATACGACTTCTTCGTGTAATATATTTTGGAAGTAAGGCATACAATTCTTACACAGTCTTCTATCTGAAACATTGTAGTCATATATCGAATGTATTTAATCCTCAGTTCAACAATAACTTTTGTGACTTGAATGAATTACCATATTGTCCTATATGATTTTTCTTATATGCAAGGACGTACTGATAAATTCTTAATCTACTACTCTAGCAAATAAAATTTGAAATTCAAAATATTTTATTACTCAACACAATCTCCTCTTAACAATTTTTAACGAACCCACAACGCATCTAGCCCTTTCAAAAAACGTCTAATTCTGCAAACCACATTTGCACGGACCCTTCAGACATCTTTCCAGTTGAAGGAACACATTCAGATGGCGCCAGATCAACTGAATAAAGGGGAAGTAATTCGAACTCTAAATCGCGAATTTTTCGCGTGGTTATGTACGATTAGTGTGAGGAGGCATAGTCCTGCAGAAACAAAACACCTCTAAAAGCGTTTTTTTCACCTTAATTTTTTCTGATGGAACGGTCACTAATGGTAAGCAATATTTCCCATCAACTGTTTAACTTTTACCTAAAAAAATCGATCATAATTACTTCATTGTCATTCCAAAACATTGAAGCAAGAACATTTCCAGCAGATTTTTAAACACAGAACTGCTTAAACCTTTAAAAACAAGAATGCATAATTTCCATTAATTGCTATTTTGCTTCTGGATAGTCCCAAATTCATCCATAGTAACAACTTGGCTTACAAACTTAGCACATGGTAAGCGTGATGCTTCTACCGTTGCTTGCTTTTGATCAACATTAGGTTATTTATGCAGAACTTTTTCATGTCCAAATCGACGTGAACTATGAAGCGAGCGCATTTATATGAAATTTTAAATAACTTTATGTTTGCTTGTTTCAAAGTCGATACCACACGCGTAAATATGTCTATAAAATGAATTATTCTTTACAAATACGAGTATGATATGAGAAGTACTCGTATTTCGAAACAGATGGCACATTGTGTTAAAAATTACTGGCTGTGAGTACTATTTTTCAATTAATTCACTGTCAAAATTTTAGAGAAATTAATCGAGTAGTGTTGTTTTTTAAGCTGTTGAAAGTAAGTTCACGTATTTGTGGAATCATGAAATAAGACAAAACCTGTCAATGATGGGAAAACGTATACAGAATTCAAAGAGAATTTAGATGCAGTTTATATTGACCATGCACCTTCGATGATATTGGTTTAATAAATTTATGGGTGGCCAAACATCCGTCATTGATCTGAAACGACCAAGTCGTCTTAGTAGATAACTGCGAAAGATATGATCGATGAAGTTCATGATATAGTGTTAGCACACCGCTGAGTAAAGATTAAAGTGATTGCTAGTATGGTAAATATTGAGCGTGAGTAAAACATCATTCACGAAAAATTGAGAAAGCTATCGGCGAGATTGATCAAAGACAGAATGGCGTGGTAACTTCAAAGAAATGTTTAGATAAGTTTAAGCTCAAGGGTTTTTACGGCATTATAGGACTAACTGAGACATGCACATGCTGAGCGTGATGCTTCTATCCTTGCTCGCTTTTGATTAACATTCGGTCATTTATGCAGAACTTTTTCATGTCCAAATCGACGTGAACTATGAAACGAACGCAATCATATGATATTTTAAATAACTTTATGTTTGCTTGTCTTAAAGTCGATACCATACGCATGAATATGTCTATAAAATGAAAATTATTCTTTACAAATACGAGTATGGTATGAGAAGTACTCATATTTGGAGACAGAAACTAAGAATCAGTCGTTACAATGGATTTTTCCCGGCGAACGTACACCAAAGAAGGCGAAGACGATTCATCAACCGGAAAAATTATGGCGATGATACTTTGGGATTCGCAAGGCAAAATTTTAATTGATTATGTGGCGAAGAGAAAGACAATTACGCGACAATGCTATGCTGGTTTATTTAAGAGATTCAACGCTGAAAAGAAAAAATTCTCTGCCATCACAATAATATCCCGGTCCACTCATCAGAATTCCGATAACAAAACTAGTTGATTTATAGTACGAATTGGTGCTCCATATTCTCCAGATTTGGCCCCCTGTGACTTCTTTCTTATTCTAAACTTGAAAAAGTGTCTTGGTGGAAAGCGGTTTACGTCAAATGAAGAGGTCATTGCCGAAACAGAGGCCTATTTTGCAGAGTTCTATAAATCTTATTATTTGGATGGCTAAAATTAGGAATATCGCTGGACTAAGTATATACGGCTACGAGGAGATTATATCGAGAAATAAATTTACTAAATGTAAAACAATTATCTTGTATTCCCCAACACAGATATTTATTATACCATCCTCATACATACTTTTAGATTCTTCAAGATAAATTTACTCTCCAAAGCTGCTCCTTTTAAGGCACTTATATATACTAAATCCTGTATTTTTCTAGACATCTATGGTTACTATCCAAATGTATTCGGTAAATGCTTGGCTTCAACAAAAATAACCTAAAAATTGTACCCCAATAATATTTACATCAATATTACCAACAATAACATTCATAACACTAAAAAGTGTAGTTATATTGATTTCAACATTATTATAATAGTAATCAATTAAGTATTCGATGACTTCACTGCTAAACTTTGAACTTAAATTCGAATCCAATTTTGCAAGCAAATTTCACGAAACCATTTTATTGAATATTTTTCCCATTAGCTTGTTTTTTTAAACGTTTTGTGCGTACCACTACATATATAACTTTATGATTATACTCCGTATATCAAGAATACCCTGTTCATATTTCCTATGAACACTAACATAGAAAAGATAATTTTTCGCTTCGAAAACCCATCTAGTGACTTAAAAGTTTCTGTAAAATATGAGTTCTCTTCTACTTTCAGCATTAACCATACTATATGTTTTGCGCCAAACATGAGACCCCAATTCTAATCGGTGATAAAATCAGCTTTTCAAGATGTGGCGCTAAAAACGGAAAATATTTTTTTTCATGGCTATCTAGTTTAGTGTAATTCATCTCTTTCTAAACATGCGAAGTATCAAAGTAACATGCTAATAAATTGAGCTAACTCTGTCCACATTAATTTCTTTTTATTGGGTTAGCGAACCCATGTGGTAGATAAAGTGTTAAGAACGACACTTGCCTGACCTTAATTACCCCTTTTTTCCGCCGTTCCTGTTTTTTCCACCCATCCTCCGCCCTGAGCGCGAAACATTAACTACAATAAATTTCAAATTAAGTCACTTAACGGTAACGATGTCGTTGTACAACACACTCCGTTGTTTGCGTAAAATTTAACATTGACTAAGTAAGTGTAACCCCACATCATACCCCGTTCTTGTTTACAGATTAAATTACCATCCGGAGAAGGGCGTCTACGATCTGCTAATTTCCAACGCTAGCTACGACCGAGACAACGGGAAATTCGAATGCAAAGTGAAGGCGGGCGGCTCGGGGGACAATTTACACTCGCAGAGTTACATGCTGACGGTACTGACGGCCCCCCAACAGCCCCTGGTCACGCCGGGAACCCACGTCACCGTCACTGAGGGAAAAACTCAAGATCTGACATGTTCGAGCGCCGGTGGCTCCCCGGATCCGATGGTGCGCTGGTATAAAGAAGGTAAGTGATAAGAATGCCTCCCTATTGCATCTTAATTGAATCATCCGTTTGAATTATCGTCATGATGTGAGGGAATGCAGGGTCGTACTATAAAAAACGAGGCAATCGTTCGTTAAAGTTCTATCTGCATAATTTAGTGTCTTAGGGGGTACCTTGGACTACGCTCTGATGCATTGGACATCTAAAGAAACCCATAATAATGCATTCTTTAGATGTTCAGTGCATAATAATTGTTAAAGGAGAGCTTCCTAAATGAAATTTAAAATTTTCTTTTGGAATCTATCGTCAGGATATATTGCTTTTAGTATACACAAGATAGAACAGAAATTAATTAGAAATTAATATAATTTTATTTTCTCTTTTTCTTCAAATTATTTTATTCTATTATTTCATATTAGTAGACCATAAATACATAATTTTCGATTGCATCGAAAGAATTTCTAGTGGAAAAATGACAGAATTTTTTATGTACCCACTTAGAATTAGGAAAATTGCTGAAATAATAACTTAATTGCATATAATTACGCACTTTTACGATGCGAAACTGAAAAATTTTAATTTTAACCGTTTCTCACATCGTATATACGTATGTTGCTAAAAATTTTTTCAAAAAATTTCTGCTCTTACGCTAACCGGGAATGTGTCTTCACCTTTAAATCACAGAGAGTAGTGAATTTGAGTCTTCTAACGTGCCATAAATTGCTTTATGGAAATAGTGTCTCCATAATACAAGAGTCGAATTCACCGTCCTCCGTAGTCTAAAGGTGAAGACACATTCCCGGTTATAATGAGGTCGCGTGTTAGGATCTAGCGTAAAATGCAGGAATAATGAAATCAAACAATAGTCGTACATCCTATTCTTTTATCATAAATAACCTATCAAAGGGTACTGTATTTTCAAGTCTGATTTATTATTAGATTAATAATTAATAAATACTAAATTTACAATTGCATTGGTGGAATGTCTTGGGAAACAATTAACGAGAATTTTTCATGTACTAACATGTAATAGACTTCATTGATATTTGACAATTCAATTTCATATTTTTTACATTTTTAATTTGATATGAAAATGTTTTAATAACGTTTATAACAACGAATTTTAAAAATATTATTTCTACATGAAATATACAGTAATATCTTATGTACACTATTCTTAACATTATCATTGGAGTAATTCCATTTTTCATCGATGTTAAACTGTCCAAAATACTAGAAATTCGTCCTGCAAGAAACTGAGAACAAATTTGGACCTAGTTCATCGAGTAATACCTCAGGAATGTGTACGTTCGTCTCCAAACACATTCCAAACAAATTCCAAGTTATTAATATGTTTCGTAATTTTCTACTGCAATCCATCAGGTTGTACAAATGCTGATAATGGCAAATGCAGACGCTTATATACGTAATAATTCAGAACAAATTTTTCAAGTTTACCGAAGCAAAATTATTTGAACTAAATTAATTTTTCTTCGAACTATATCTGTTAATAATATCCTCTACAACGATATTTCACAAACTTCGAATCGTATTTAACATGCGTTTTCCTCCAGAATACTAATAAAACAATATTTACAACATATTTATTGACAAGCACTTGTCGAATTGAAAAAATCGCCAACGGAATGTTTGCAAATGTTAGAGTGGGTATTTGGAGATAATGTTATGTGCCACCGGATCGCCAAGACAAAAGAAAGAAGCGCGAATAAGCAAGTCAAAATTAAAGGCAATGCTGACCCTTTTCTTTGATATGAAGGGTGTTATTATGACTAACTGGGTGGCTGAGGGTCAAACCGTTAATCAGAAACACTTGGATTTGTGGAAGAACGACTGGTGGATTTAGCACCAGGATAACGCACCAGCTCACAATGCCCTAACTGTAAAGCAGTGTTTAGCGGACAAGCGCATTGCTGTGCGTGATCATCCTGCGCACTCACCAGATCTCGCACCATGTGATTTCTATCTTTTCCCAAAAGTAAAAATTGCATTAAAAGGAACACATTTTCAGTCTGTTGAACATGTAAAAGCAAAAACGGCAGTTATTCAAGAGGCTGACAGCTGATGAACTACAGCATTGTTTTGAACAATGAAAGGCACGTATACAGCGGTGTATAGATAGGGGAGGAGAGTATGTTGAAGGGGATAAAAGTTAAATATAAGTTTATTTGCAATAAATAATATTTCTCACACCAGTCTCGCTATTTAATCGTCACACCTCGTATTCTGATGGTCATATTGCAGATTTTCTTCGTATTTTAAATACAAGAATCGTTACTAACCCTTACTAGAAACATTTCTTAGAAAAACTTTAATAGTTGGTAATTCGTGCTTAGTTTCTAGACAACGAAGCTTTTAAATTGGTTCAGTAAAATAAAGAACGAGAGTGAAGAACAGGTCGCCAGTTTATAACAAATTTTTTGGGATACTTAATAATCCCATGCATTAATTTTTAAAATAGCAATTTCAGAATACTTTAGTGCATATTATAGTGTTAGTGTTTCCATCCACACATTCTACAATCAAGATTTACGCAAAATTTGGTATCTTTATTTAATATTTAATATATTCTTATATGGGAACATGGCTGTAAATTTCTTAACATATAATCCTACCTTTCTCGGTATTTACTTTCCAAATTGAGGAAATAAACTATATATTACAATCACTTTTCTTTCTTATGGCTCTTTGTGGTTGGTGCCTGAACAGTGAGGATCCACAGTAGAGAAAAAATGCCTTAGGTAAAATACGCCATCAATCTTCTTTACCGAGCGCTAGCGACAGTGGTGATAGCGAAAGGGCTTTCCCTCTTTTCCGAAAAAAAAGAAAAAGAGGAAAACCCGACTAGGTACGATAACCAAATGCGTACAGACAACAACGCGGACAAGAAAGAAAAGGAAGAAGATAGTGCGAAAAAAGAACGTACGACGGCACCGCCACCCCGAACGACGGGGATTAATCAATTTGGTGGCGTTTTATTTTATCTGAGGACCAATTAATACATTTTTATCGCCCTCTTGTGAAAGTCGAGACAGACTTTATCGGAACGTTATGTGAGTGTTAAAGGAAATAAAAGAATGAAAGAATGGTTTGTTAGGAGGGAAAAAATGTGAAAAGAGAAATAAGTGATAAACTCCCCTAGCTCAGATTTCCTCTAAAAGTTTTTTTATATCGTTCTGCAACAGCGAATAGACAGAAAATGTTTATCGCAGTCTACACATGAATAAGATTTTTTTTTTAATAATTCAGTTCAGGCTAAACGATTTTTTTTCAGATTTTGTTACTTATATTTAGACATAATCCTACCAAGCCTTACGTAGATTTTCAATGATTTCCGAAGAAAATACGACCTTTCTTTAAGTAAATTTTTTTATTAACTAAAAATATTTGTAAGATTAAGTTTTAAAAAAGAAACTGCTTAAAGAATTCATAAAAATGATATATTATAAAGATCAATATCTGTAATATTTATTTCAAAAGAATAGAAATACAAAAGCAAACTTTGAAAGATATACTTCTTCGATAGCACTAACTTCCCCATAAATTGGACGAGGTAAATATAATGATATAAAGATTGAGTATGAGAAAGAGTGTGGATAACTAAAAGTAATTCCAGAAATACCATTTTTCTTACATCAGGACAACGTATCTTCACCAATACAGGTTGGTAGAAAAGTTTTGAAAGCGACACCTATTAAGCAGTAGAGGAATCAAAATTCATGCGCCATTTTAATATTTCATGTGTCATATGAACACACTAAAAATTTTATCTCGATCTGTCAATTCATTCATTGTTAGCAATCCTTTTGAATTAGACGTGTCAGTGTATTTTTTAACAATGGAAAAAACTGAATATCGCGCTGTGATAAAATTCTTTGTTTTGGAAGGTTTATCAGCAACAGAGATTCATACAAAAATGGTGAACGTGTTAAAGGAATGTGCTCCTTCATTTCCAACAGTACATCGATGGGTTTTAGACTTTAAACGTGGTCGTACAAGCGTTGAAGATAAACCACGTAGTGGATGACCAAAAACTGCAACAGCAGCAGAAATCATTGAGTAAGTACATAATATGGTTAGTGAACATCCGAATTTGACTAAGCGTGAAATTGCTAATACCATAGGCATCTCAGACGAACGAGGACTCCATATTTTACATAAAGAATTACATATGAAAAAGCTGTTCGAAAGTTAGTGCCGCATTCGTTAACAATTCAACAAAAACTGTATCAAAAACAAATTTCTCAGCACAACTTGGTGCGTTTCAAGCGGAATAAAACCGATTTTTTGTATCGTTTTGTAACTATGGATGAGACTTGGATCTACCACCATGATCCTAAATTGAAACAAGAACGATTACAATGGACTACGGTTGGTTGTTCAACTCCAAAAGAGGTGAAGTCAGGACGATCGGCAAAAAAGGTTATGGCATCAGTGTTTTGGGATGCAAAAGGAATTCTATTGATTGATTAACTTGAAAAAGGTAAAAGAATTAACTCAGAGTATTATTGTAACCTTTTAGATCAACTGGATGCAAAAATTCGTGAAAAAAAACCTGGTTTAGCGAAAAAAAATAATTTTTCGTCGAGACAATGCGCCCTCACACAAAAGTGTTTTGACGATGGCTAAATTGAATGAATTAAAGTACGAATTGCTTGAGCAACCACCGTATTCACCAGAGTGATTACTACCTCTTCAGAAACTTGAAACAATTCGTTCGTGGAAAGCGTTTTTCATCGAATGAAGAAGCTATTTCAGCCGTGGAACAGTATTTTGCAGAGCTTGCAGAAAATCATTACAGAGATGGTATAAACTTATTGGAGAATCATAAGAATAAATGTATTGAAGTTGAGGGAGATTACATTGAATGAAAAAACTAATTTCATTTAAAAATTCATATTGTTTCATTTTTGCTTTCAAAACTTTTCTACCAACCTGTATACTCCAAAATCAAATGAACCAGAGATAATATCATAGCTATCTTCTATTTACCAAGCGTCCGAGTCGCTTCCATTGTTGAAAAAATTTACCACATATTGATATAAAGATTGAGTATGAGAAAAAGTGTGGATAACTAAAAGCAATTCCAGAAATAGCATTTTTCTTGCATCAGGACAACGTATCTTCACCAATATGCTCCAAAATCAAATCAACCAGAGATAACATCATAGCCATCTTCTATTTACTAAGTGTAAGTGCAAAAATTTTACCACAATTTTCTTTATTCTAAGAGATAATTGATAATTTTTTGGTATTGTGATGAAGATGGCAAGATACATCTCCATCACAATACCAAAAAATTATCAACAAGATATATTGTGATACCATAATTGATACTTTTGTTAATCTTATCCATATCTCTTACAGAATATTTCCAGTAACAGAATATTAAATTTTATAAAATTGAATCAGTCCGACAAAATTCATTCAAAATTATAAAGCTTAATACTAATTTCATTGTAACTCTTAATATTAATTAAAAGCAACAATTGTTGAAGAAAGGTCTAAAATTATTGTAAAAACAACACCAAACCATTGCGGTAATAGTTTTTCACGTACTTTTCATATTTGAGAAGAATTGGATCAATTTTTAGGTTATACTCTGCTTTTAAATTAAACCTCATTGGTATACTTCCTACAGTTATTACAATACTGATTAACTTTCACCTATTTCTAAAATTCAAACCAAACCCTAGTACAAGTAATGTTTGAAACTTCCTCATATTTTCAATACATGTTCATTAAAAATGAGTATTCAAAATATTAGTTTTGAATGCCTCAACTGCCTCTTCCGACGTATAAAACCGTTGACCACGAAGTTTATTCTTCACGTGTGGGAACAAAAGGAAATCACAGTGTGCTAGATCAGGGCTGTACGGCGGATGGCTCATCAATTCAATGTTTTGCCCGGTCAAATATTCAATTGCCTGGACCGACCTGTGAGAGCTCGCATTGTCATGGTGGATAATGATCTGTCATTTTCGGTTTCTTTTCCTTATTTCTTCAAAAATTTTTGTCAAACAAATAGTTGTGTACCATTTGGAATTGGCCGTTCTACAACTCTCTACAGGCACAGTTGCAACGTGACCAGTTTTACCAAAAAAAACAGGCGACCATTTGCTTTGATGTGCTTCGAACGCGAACAACTTTTGTTGGTCTTGGCTCAACTTGGAATACCCACACAGTCGACTGCTGTTTACTATCGGGCTCATACGTATAGATCCAAGATTCATCATCTGTGGTGACTTTATAAATGTTCTTTGAAGCACCGCCATTGTATTTTTTGTCCATTTCTTGGCACCAATCAAGCCGAGTCTTTTTTTGAGCGGTTGTCAAATTGTCTGCTACCCAACGTAAACCTTCTTGACGGCTAAATGTACATGTAAGATCTTACGTACGCTGGTGTTACTAATACCTAGAGATGCCTCGATCTCACGGTGTATCACATGACGGTCTTGCATTATCAATTCAGACACAATATATATACTTATATACATACCGTGTATATATACATATATTCTATGATCCTGTTATCTATACTATTAAATAAATAAATGTGATGTCAACATCGAAAATCAGAAAAAGATAACTAAATAAGTCTAGCCAACCTATCAACTATAGAAAGTGGACCATGCCGTCAACTACAATAAATAAACAATACCAATAAGAAATTTATGATTAAATAACAAATTAATAACAAAAAGTAAATTAAAAACAGGAAAAATTTAATACAATCATGAATTAAATACTAACAAATCACGTATATATGTGTGTACATGTAAAGAGACACATATATTTTTTTATATTTTCGTTTCTGTTGTGTAACACGGAAGAGAGACATTTGTCGCGTTTAATTAATTGAAATGTGGTGGGTGGTAAACATTACACTTTATCATAGGCACTAAAAGTGAAATATTAAAATACGTGAAATCCCGCAAGAGTTTCAGGCAATTGTAATGTATAAGGACGAAACGAATTCCGGCATTTGTAACATAAAGTTTACTGTAAAAACGTTTTTTATGTAAATTATAGCTAGCGTTTGTGTTTCTCTTCACCCTACCAAAAAAAAAGAAGTTAAATACGCCACAAAAAAAAACTAACTTTAAACGGAAAATGTTTGTAATGATACGCTAGGTTATCATGTATAATTTGTGCACGAGCTGGATATTGTATTGCAACATATTCGTTATTCGTATACTCCAATTATTTTCAGTTTTTACTAGATTATTTTTAATTAAGAAGCATTCGATACCGTTTCACTAAGCTGTTGTTAGCTGTAGTGTTCCGCGTATGAAATCAAAAGAAGTAGACTGTCATTTAGAGACAATTTGATTAATCTGTTCAAAATAACATAATTGTGCACTATGCACTGTGAACATTTCCCAGAAGCCTAGTAAAATCAGGCACTGGAAACAAAAAGTAGAGGGCAAAGGGTAGTAAATCGTCATAATGTAAAATAACACGTTATAGAAATCTATTGAAAATTGAAATTGAAATGAAACATTCTAAATCAATTATAAATCTTTGATTAAAAAATAAAAGAAGTTTAATTCGCTTATATAATTTGAGAAAATGATTGAAAAATTGAAAAGGAGAGTATCAAAGTTTACTCGTTAAGTGTGTTTATAGTTGTAGTGGTAGTCAATTCTACACCTTATATGGTGAAATCATGGATAGTATATTTTCCTTAATAAAAAAAATATTTGCATCTATAAGCAAAAAGTAAGACTTCGAATATATAAATACTAAAAACGATTAACAAAGAAAGGTTTTTTGAACATATGTCCCTCTGCATAATTAATCAAAATCGAAATATACATTATTTTTAAAAAAATTTTCGGTCTTATGAACTTCTGGTTCAATACTCACTCCTACCTCAGACAGCAACACCATTCCTTTCTAGAATAACAACATCCGTAATACTTTTCCATAAACTTTCTCAAACGTCAAATCCCGAAACATACATTCGAATAGATTTTGCACAAAACCTGAATATAGTCTTGCAATTTTAAGAACTCACCAACTGTAAATCCCAACAAACGAACACTACTTCATAGAGGATAGAAAGAATTACAAAGTCTTATATTTTTAAGGCCTTGAATTGTCTCTAACATGGAATCGCATGATTTAGAGAAGAATTGCTGGTAAATAAAAGTGTAGTATTGTCAGCGTAGTTTAATATTAGATATTGATTTACCCATGTACTCCGCTAATGAACTTTATTAAAATAAAAAAAATGGGGCCGAAATTACTACCTTGTGGAACCCCACTGACGATCATTTCTTCATCTGAATAAATATTATTAGCATTGATACTTAAGCACACGGATTGTGATCTATTAGTGAGATATATAACAGCCTGTATGAACATTTAGCCGTTAGGAAGCTATGTTCACATTGGGTGCCACATAATTTGACAACTGCTCAAAAAAGAACTCGCACCGATTGGTGCCAAGCAATGCAAAAAAAATACAATGGCGGTGCTTCAAAGAACATTTATAAAGTCGTCACAGATGATGAATCTTGGATCGTATGAGCCCAATAGTAAACAACGGATGACTGTGTGGGTATTCCAAGATAAGCCAAAACCAACAAAGTTGTTCGCGCTCGAAGCACATTAAAACAAATGATCGCCTGTTTTTGCGGAAAAACCGGTCACGTTGCAACCGTGCCTTTAGAGAGTTGTATAACGGTCAATTCCGAACGGTACACAACTATTTGTTTTCCAAAAGCTTTTGAAGAAATAAAGAAAACAAACCGAAAGCGACAGATTATTCTCCACCATGACAATGCGAGCTCATCCGCCGTACAGCCCTGATCTAGTACACTGTGATTTCTTTTTGTTCCCACACGTGAATAACTAACTTCGTGGTCAACGATTTTCTACGCCGAAAGAGGCAGTTGAGGCACTCAACTCATATTTTGGAGATACCGCCTCCACAGTGGCAGCAATGCTTTTCGGAGTGGTTTATACGAATGCAAAAGTGCATTAATTTTCAAAGAGAATATTTTGAAAAGCAATAAAACTATTTTCGATAATAAACATTTTTTTTGTTTGCTATTCTCGGAATATAAACGGGTACCCACGTATATGTATGTATGTATTCTACACACAAATTATAATTTGTGTTGGTCTAACCTTTGAACATATTTTTTCCATAAAATTTTCTTACGTCCGCAAAATTCTTTATTCCATTGTGTTTACAGTTTAGTAATAGTAAATGAATATAAATCTGTTCCTACTTTATATTCCAAACTTTCTTATACTTTATTGTACGTAAGGTTTTCAAGATTTTCCACTCTCCCGTGGGAGCTAAAAAGTACGAGACGAAATGGCTGTATTAGAACAGGGCAGAGCACCAAGAAATACTACATCCGACATCCACATATAAACGTACTCTAAATTAAAATTGCACGGTTTCTGAATACTAATTTTCCAATTCGAAACTGTGTGGGAGTAGGAGGAGGGAAAATCCCGGAAAAGTATCCGAAAGAAAAAGATTATACTGTCGGTCTCGCACGCTTACACCAGAAACATAAACAGCGAGAAGGACTTCTGCTGGTTTCCATGAATGATAAAAATTTTATATTTCGATAGACACCAGGAGTGTAAGGGTTGTATAGAGTTTTTATCAAACTTTCATACGGCCAAGTCCGCACACAGTCTCCCTATTAACCCCCTCGAAATATACAAAATCGACTTCTCTTGTCTTTCTTATTGGATCGCTGTTACCCGTGACTTTTTCTTTTCTCTCCCCTTCCCCTTCTTCTTCTTCGAATTCACTCTTCCTCTTCAGTTTTTCTCGCCCATCTCTCAACCAATATTTTATCCCCTCCACACAGACCGTAACTTATTTTAGACCACAAATACGATTTAATTATTGGAATTTTATGCCACCGAAAATGTAAATGCGAAAGCACCAATCTATATGCAAATAAAATATCAATATTTAGATTTTGGACGAAAAACTCGGCTCGACTCGAATGGTCTCATTTTTTATTGCAGTCTCTCCACGAATAAAAAAAGAACAATAATACAAAAAAGGGGCGATATTGCAAGAGGAAGGGAAAAAATGCAAAGCATACATAAATAAATACATTACAAGTCGACTGTGATAGATGTGGGCAATACGGATTCTGTGATTGTTTGTTTGATTTTTTGCCTTTCGTTTTTTATTGTTCTTTCTGTGAAGATACATTTCGAAAACGTTTATTTTCGTTTCGCGTAAGTTTACTTGCCAAGTGATTGATTGAATCATTACTAATTCAATATTACGGTATGATACTCTCTTGACTCGCCTACATTTATGTTATTCATTATTTAAAATTAAAACGTCTATTTTGCAATATTCAATTCTATTTCTGCCTACTTCTTCCTTTGAATCATATTTACACTGTTCTGAAAAAATAGCAGTGTTGCTATTTTAACCAAATTTGCGACGCCATGTGTTTGTGAGAAATTGATTTATGAAGTGTCATTTCGTCTAAGTGAACGCTTCAAATTCCATGCTTCGTTCACTGTAGACCAGGTAGACCAAATGGAAAATCATAAAATACATAAACTCGTGATGGAAATCGAGCTTCCACTTATTCAGAAAAGCAAATTATAAAATAGACCTAAAGCACTGTATTAAATTGGAAGTCCTTAGTACTGAGACCCCTATTATTTCTTCTAATTACTGATGACCCTCTTCACCAGTTAACACAAGCGTTCTCAGTCTTATTTACGAATGATACTTTTCTATTAGTGATTATATATTCTCATAAACAAAGATCATTACTATAACTACTGTTAGAATCTCTTATCTTTCAATGAAATTTTTTGGTGTTAACTCTAGATGGGAAATTTAATTTGGCGAATGCTTATTCAATGTGTGAACTACTTGCTAGCAAATACTACAGAGAAACACAATATTGCAATAAAAATTATGCACAAGAACTCGTAAAAATCATCATAGTATATTATAAATACATTAGTACCTTTGAAAATAGTTATTATATGCTATAATAGAGTATGCAAATATACACAAACAAATTACACTTGATAAAAACAAGAGAACACTTCTGCAATAGACAAATAATGCTAACACTGCGCAAAAAGAACAAACAAGTGCAAAAGATACACCACTTGCAATCAAATTAAATAAGCTTTGGAATCAAGAAACAGTAACAATGTTACTAATCGCGATTTTGCTGTACATATCTACTCACATTATAAAAGCACCAGCAATAACCTTAAAATTTTTCAGTCAACAATAGGAAACCTCAAAACTATATGTCATTCAATCAACACAATAGCACTTATGATAACCACTTTCAAATGAACGCACGATATATCATAGAACTTATACTAGATACCATTTTGCGATGGATAATCACACGCCGCGCACACTCCGAGTTCAAACTTAAAAAATACATGCATCGTACAAATTACATAAAATAAAACCTCAAGCAAGAGATCACATTTTCATTATGCCCTTTTTAGCAGCTACGATTTGGAATGATTTTTTGCTGCTTTTTAAGGTATATTAACATGAAAAAATATATATTTTACTTAGACTAAGAAAAATTGGTGATAATTAATATCGACATTTATTAATTGATCTCATTAAACATAGTAATTATTTATTATTTAACGCTTATTCGATGTGTAACTTCGCTACTGAATGCAGCTTAGTATACGAACATGATCCAGCCGTAAGTTAAGATTTTTTACGAAGTTCGGCTTCATTATTATGATCTGTCACGCACCTACCAACTACAATTGATAGTTATATCACAACCCCGTATTTCTTACCTTAAAACGATCTTACGACTGACCTCTGGGCGCTAAGGTGGCTGGTTTCTCGGAGAATTAGAGAAGGTTCTTGGACCACAAAGATCTAAAAGACACTAACAGTATTAGCGTCCCCAGAAGTGACTTGTAAATACTGAAGCAAGTGGATTCACACAAATACATATAGGTGATACAACCATCATCCAATGATTAAGATGATAAGTAAAGGGGGAAAAAAATAAAGAAATGCGAATTCAATAGACAAAATGCCAAAATAAGTTTGACAATATACTGATTTATTGATCTACGAGAAGATAGTTATATATCATTTGTTTGTAATATAATATAGTTTTAGTAAATAAATATTTATATTTGGTGAACACTCAGTATCTACTAATACAATATATTTCGATAGGTAGTCACTCCGATAACGTATTCAGCTCACTGATAATGTCCATTAAAACGATCCAAATTCAAAACTATCTGATAAATTGTTCTATGATATTCAAATCAAGATATAAACGCTAGATACTAGACTTTGGGTTTCAACAAAGTTTTCCAAGATAGGCGCAAATTATTTTGAATTAATAGTCACTGTTTCTTCATCGTTATTTTCATAAAATTACGGGCCTACAATTCCAAAAACACCGACTCAACACCAAACAATTAGTTTAGGTGAAAGCAATGGCTTTTAATGTAGCGCTTTAGAGTTCTCTGCAGACAAGTACTGAATTTTCTATTTGTTGCCGAAGCTCAAAAGATAAAAATAGGCTTCGTTGAACATAAACAAATTATCTAAATCGATCATGATAGTGCAGAAAGTACTTTATACTTCCTGGTCCTGGGGTTAAGTTTCTGAACAATTTGCAATTTGAAAAGATAAAATTTCATCTCCTTTAAAATTCCGAATAAACTTCTTCGACTCACGCCTAAAATGCAAGACTGCGCGTCGAACGCTTTCTCATTCTCTGCAAGTTTTCTGACGTGCGCACTGTTTTCAGGGCTCCGTGCTTTACATTGAACACACAATTATTATCTCCAAACTTCTTCAGTCAAGCCAATGCGATGGTCCGAAATGGTACTTGACTGTATTGACCAATATTAAAGTGCCGTCCACAAAGCGTTGCGCTTCTGCCACATTCTTAATTTCGTAATAACTGCTAACTAAGTAGCACAATTTTGTAAACTCAAATTCTCAGTTTCGACTAACCATATAAAATGGCGTTTTCTCCTCTACCCTCGTCCTTTCCACGGTACCCAAGCAATTGCGCCTGCGAAATATTCATGTTTGAAATCAACAAAAGATTCCGCGCCACACTGTATAAGCAATTAGAGGAATATTGTGTTAAAGCTACATTTTAGCTTATTTTGCAAATATTGGAGTGAATCCAGACTTGACGGTGAACGTAAATTGCAAAAACGTGACTAGATTAACTTTTAAAAAGATGAAAGGAAAAATAAAGACTTTTTCCTGTAAATAAGAAGTAAACGAATCTCAAGAATGAAAAAAAAGTCTAAAACATTAACAAATTTTGTTTTGAAAGAAGGATCAAAGTTATTTAAATTTCGTATTTCTTTGTGGATCCAAATCCAGCTATTTGAAATAAAAAGATTATTTTGAATATTCTTAAATGTTAACACCATGTTTATTTGGCGTTATCAGTACATAGTTTTACAAATTTAACCGGATTTTCGAAGAAAATTCTTTATTTACAGTTTCTGAATACGTGTGCATTTGAATTTTTATTTTTTAAAATTCATATGTACGAGGATGATTTAACACGATGTAGGACTCTTTTTTACTGTAACAGGTGAAATTTAGTTTATTTTGGATATTTAATTTTAAAATTACGGCAGTGTGGAAAAGTATCTAAAAATTCTAAAAAAATAATCTCACAATTCGACGTGGTATCTAATAGAAATTTTCACTGATATGCAAAATTTGGTTGATTGTGTTTCTTCGAAAGCCACAGTTTGTCGCTGAGTTACGGAGTTTAAACGTGGTCAGATTAGCATCGAAGTTGGTGTCCAACCTGAGCTCTAAAAAAACTGCAGCAAGTCCAGCAGTTATCAATAAATAAATAAAATTGTTTCGAAAGGCTGAAGAATTGACATAGTCATATAAACCGAACGCGTACATCACATATTATACTTATAAATAATAGTGACAACCTTAAATGTTCTTTTTTGCTCGGCCATATGTGTTTTCTAGTACCCCGCATTAACTTCAGAAGCAATTCGACATTTGTAGCTCCAATTGCGCGGACGAACGTTTTGAGGAAAACGCCAATCTATATTTTATCTAGAATAGCAACCGGAATTTTGGAGGACATATTTACTTAGGCGAAACTTTATGGATATTTTATTTATTTTCTTTTTTTATCACGAAAAACACGCTATGAATATGTAATAAATTAATTGTTTTAAATGTACTTTTCCTGTTACTGGGCTTCTGCCGGTTGGAAATAAAGATTATTGCTATTATTATTATTATAAATGGCCATATTCAAACTGGCAGCAAGATTGGCTCCACAAATCTTAAATTGTGACTAAAATCTTTAAAAATACAATTGCCAAGCGATAACGAAGCGAATATTTGTTACGGATAATGCAACCTGGTGTCCCTTATATGTTCCTGCATTCAAAAAATGTTCTCGACAATGAACACATCATGGTAGCCCTCCTCAAAAAGAGGACAAGGTACATCTATCAGCTAATGGGCGAGTAAGATAATGGCTACGATTTTTTGGGATTCTTGTAGGAGCCTATACCGTTAACAGCCTGTAGTATGCCGCACTACTTGACAACCTGAAAAAAATACTGAAAACATAGAAACTGAAAAAAAGAAACCTAGAATAGCCGACAAAATTTTCTATTTCATTGCGGCCACATGCTTTTTCATACCACTGCGATTATTCTCAAAAATTGGATCAATTGGCGCATCAGATTATACCTCACCTATTCGCCAGATCAAGCCTTACTTTTTTGGAAAGAAGTTTCACTGGAATGAAAAACTTATTGCAACAATGGAGCAACATTTTGAGGAAGATCATCATCAATTAGTCTAATTACGCTGAAGTTAAATGTGGATATGCTGAAAAACAAAAGACTTGGTAGCATACCTCATATGAGTATAATATAATAGTGAGATTCGAACCCATAGCCTAATCGCTACGTTATCAAAATGTTCAGTTATTTTATTTAATAAAATTTATTTAGTTCACAAACTACTTCAATACACTGACTAGTCATATATCACATTAGAGTACTTTGCATAAATGTGTTTATTTGTGTTCAGTGTGAGAATAATAATATTCGTAATTTTTGTTTTTTTTTCTGTTTTTAACACATGCTTAGTTCAGTTATTTTTCTTGTTACTTGTGTGTGTAGTTTGTGACGTCAGTTTATTACATATAGATTGTAAAATAGTAAATAGAATAAGATGTGTAACATTATACATCCTTTTGCTATTATAATCAATACAATATACCATGAATGATACTAGAATTACCTAATTACTTAAATTATTTATACCTGTGATTCAATGTAACCACTCTTGTTGGCATTACAGATACAAAATGGTATACATTTACATGCTGTTATTGATATAATATTCACTATTAACTGTAATGCAAACATACGCTATCGCTCATAAGTATTTGGTCACTCGCATTTAACCCGAAAATTGTAACAAAAATCAAAATTGAAATATTAATATCTTTTTACTATTTACATACATATATGAAGTATATATATTTTTACATCTAAAATAAATTGTTGTATAATATATTTAACTAAATTTTAGACTCGTCTATATGCGCTCCTTTATTTTTAATCATTGCAGTACACAATCGAGGCATTCTTTCGAATAATTTTCATAATGTCTCAGGTTTTATTTTACCCCATGCTTCTTGCAGGTTCTTCTACATATTAACAGCAGATGTGGGCGCCGATTCTCTCACCTCTCGGTCAAATTCTTCCCACAGCAGCTCGATGGGACTTAAATCGGGAGTTTGGGGAGGCCACGCCATAACTTTTATGGTTCCCTCGTTCTCCAATTTCTGCAAATATTCCCGGCATAATTTGGAGGTGTGTTTCGAGTCATTATCCTGTTGGAAGATAAAATTCTGACCCGAAATTTTAATTCCAGAGGGGATTGCGTTTTCTTGTAATATGCGCTTATACTGCTCTTTTATTAGTATACCCTCGATTTTTACGAGACCGCCCACATTTGCTCCAGAAAAGCAACCCCATATCATGACTGAACCTCCACCGTGCTTAATAATTGGGGCTATGCATTCTTCCCGGGCACCCGCAGACCTCCTCACGAAAACACGTTTTCGTGAACCGAAAATTTCGAATTTGGATTCATCGGTCCACAATACTTTATTCCAGTCTGCTATGGTCCAATTTTGGTGATCGCGTGTCCACTTTAAAGGTTTTTGCATACTTTGCTTGCGTAGAAGAGGCTTCCGCATTGCAATTCGTTCCTGAAGACCGCCTTCTTTTAATCGCTGTTTAACTGTGGAAACACTTATGGGTTTTCGACGAATAGCATTCATTTGTGCCGTGATTTCTGGGGCTGTTTTTCGTCTATTTCTCTTGCTTGTTATCACCATTGCAAGATCTTCTGCTGGAGTTGTTGCCCTTGGTCTGCCTTTTCGAGTTCTGCTCAACACACTTCCATATTCGCGATGTTTTTTGATGATATAACCCACGGTGGACTGATTTAATTTAAGTTCTGCGGCAATTTCGTGGTTGCTTTTGCCAGTTTTATGGTGTGTGATTATAAACGATCGTGTTTCTACACTTAATTCTTTCCATTTAGGCATTTCTAACCGATTGAACTTCTTCAAAACACACGATGTTATCACCATGAGCAACTCACAAAAACTAACTGCAATTTTGCCAAAATACCCAAGTATAAATACTTAATAGTTTACAATCGGTGCACACGAACTGCACCAAAAATTAATTAGTTCTTTAATCTTCTACCTGAATTGCACCACGTAAATTTTAGATTGTTTTAATCCTGTACCTGAACTGCACCACGGGCCGGATTATGAAAACTAATTTATATTTGAATGATAATCTTCATAATCTGCTGTGGGTAATTTAATATTAATTACTCGCCCAATTATAGTAGGTAAAGTTTACTCTTTTCAGGATATTGTGGGGGGGGGGGGGCGGAGTAGTTTTACAATGAAAATATAAATTTGAGGGTTAATAGTTAACTTGAACATTGCATGTTTGTTCATCGACAGTTAGGTCTTACTTATTTAAGTAATTTTGTGCAATTAGATATGGAACCAAAAATGATGTTTAGCGAAAGAGGTAAAAAATTAATAGTAGTTGACAATTATAAGTTTTATAAAGTGCGCGAAGTTAAATCTACCGGTGAGGCGTGTTGGAGATGTACCATCAGGAAGTGCGCGGTTCGATTATTCAGTTTTGGTGATGTTATATCAAGAATACAGGTTGAACATAACCACGACAACCTTAGTGATAATATCTTAACTCGGCAGGTGTTGAGCAACAGTTTAAAAAGGAAAGCTAGCGAAAGCAATTTTGCAGAAAAGCCATCTAAATTAATTAATTTACAATTAAATTCACATGCAGAAGCAGTAACAAAGTTAACTTCAAAAGACATAACGTACATAAAAAAATCAGTGAATATCGAAGCGGTACAATTAGTAGAAAAATGTTTATTCGTAGCGTGTCTTGTCACTTTAATTCTATTAATGTATAAATAAAAAATAAATAGTGTATATTTTTAGTTTAAGGCTGTATTGAATTGTACATGACTGTTTTCTTTAACATTACAATTTTGTAGTTTTCTTTTAGTTTAATATTCTAGTTAAGGTTTGAAATAAATACCTATGTAAAAATTGAATTATTTGTAGTTTTCGTTTCGTTTAATATTCTAAGTAAGGCTTGAAATAAATACTTGCACGCAAATAGCACTGTTTTATTCTTAAATTTATTATCAGAAATCCATTATTATTATCCGTGGTGCAGTTCAGATAGAAATTTAGGATGCCGCGTTCGACCGTGGTGCAGTTCAGACAGGAGATTACATTTACCCAAAATGAAAAAGATTAAGTTGCTAATCCGTGGTGCAGTTCGTGCGCGCCCTTTACAATAACACCCTATCTTAAAATAAAATCATAACAATCAAAAATTTCCAAGAATTGAGAGATCTAATCCCTTAATTGCAATTATTCTACCTGGAATTTTATTAGGGTATTATCATTCATTGTGAATAATAGGGTAATCGCATAATTATTTTTGAATAAGCTTTTATAGATTTTAATGTTTACTACGAAACTATTTCTTACTACAGAAATAAATTTTATAATTGCAACTTTTCTATAGAAACTGTAATGAAACAAGGGTGACCAAATACTTATTAGTAGCCATTTGAAACCTTATTTAAGTACGTTTATTAATATTTTCTCCGTACACAAATCATTTGCATTCGAAGAATTTTGGTAAATTAGTTGATAAAAGTTTACATAGATCAAGTATCTAGCAAGAATTCAAGCAGATAAAATCCATCGAAATCAGTATCACATATCCAAGTATTCAAAATATTAGCTTTAACAAAAATTACTATATTTAAATCGTAATTTTTTGAACAACCAAAAGAAGTGGAAAGAAAAACTTCAGTGACAAATCTTGTGTCTCACGAAAAGATTACCGCGTTTAATTATTATTTAACACATTGTATTAAGATAATTAGAATAGAATTTAATTAACTTAAAGGTGATAACAATGGACGAAAATATTTTTTAAGATGAGCTTGTTGCTCTCTGAGGTATAACAGAGACGCTCTTTGTAACTCAATAAGTCGATTTTTTGCTCGTGTTTCGGCCTGCCGATCCCACCACACCAACTGGTCTCTCCAATCCATGAAAAACGACTTCTCCGTCGACACCGTTGTATTAAAAAGAAAAAAATAAATTCAATAAGTTACAAAGTCCTGTAACTTAATTAGAATACCGCCGTGAAAGTCTGCGATCTACCCCATCTCCACAACTGTCTATCTTGTCTCCAACCAATTCCCGGAACAGGGGCCGTTTTCTCTCACCTCTACATCATCCGACACCGTCGTCCGTTTAGTTTAATTACAAGGAAATTTTTCTTAGCCATCCCACGTCTACCCCGTGGAGATATACGATATTATTTGGAGTTTTAATTACGTGAAAGTCAGATCATGATGCGCCTTGCTTCAGGGCCACCCTCATTATACCTTCCGTTAGTCCTTGTCGGGTCAAAATGAGACATTTTCCCGCTTAAATTAAGTATCTATTGTATTTTGGAACCTGTGAATAAAATAGGTTCAAATTATTGCGTATTTTTGTCTACAAAGTATAAAATATTAACAGAAAAGGGGTGCATCAAATTTAAGCTCACACTTAGCTACGACAATATTGAATAAATTTAAGAAACCGAACCGCAAAACCTTAAGAGAGCACATGAATTTTTTTATCTTGTTTAAATAATTTTATTTTTGCAGGCTGTCATATGCATAATTCAATTAATCCCAAGGCATTTTAGAGTTGACTTTGTTTTTTATGCAGCTTTTTTTGGCAACACGGTCCTTTGCCTCTTTCTTTGTAAATCCTTAATTATTCCTAAATCTTTGATTATTATAGTGGTACAAGAGATTTTTTAGTATATCCAAAACCTCTATATTTAGAATTTCAGGAACACATCAAGTACTGTAATTGAAATATAAATGACATGTAAATCTTCTAAAATTTAAAAAAGTTTTGAACAGGCATTCGAGTGTAAAAATACGTGTGATCTCAGTCATTCAATCTTCTCTTTTATTCCTCAAACAGAAGTTTTTGTTGTAGCTATCCAAAATGCTCAAATATTTGGATGAAATGACAAAAAGAAATGCAGTCTCCTTTTTTAAATGGCATTGCACTTATTGCGTTACTTTATCAAATGAGTCTTAACTGGATTAAAATTCATATACGCAATTTTTTCTCAAGCTCCAATTACATTAATATACCGACACTAAGTTAAAAACCTGAAGAAATTAGATTATCTATGCACCAACATTAACAGCAAGAACTGCTCCGAAAATGTCAAAAGTAAACGAAACGACAATAAAACAACAAAAGATGCAGCCCCAAGGGCGTAACCCAACCAAAAATTGGAGAAATAACAATGGACAACATTTGGAAAAGCCTACAAACTGATTAAAATATACTCAGTAACATATAAACTATAACAGCAGGTACAAATAAAAATTTTTTGATTAGTTTTAGAAGAAATTTTGCTCACTAAAATATAGTAATTGATTATAATTTTTGCACAAAATACAACGTGGTGCAGGAGGGCGGAAAAAATTCGTGGAATAAAAACAAAAACGTCGAGGATTGAAATTACGTTTATTTCTCAACATAATCCCTTATCGAACTCATAATCATTACCTGCGCTTAATTAATTTTGAGAAGGTGAAGACATAGTACGAGGGTAGCCGTTTATATTTCTGGAACTGGCAACACTGTTGTCTCCGATCTGATGATTGCATCGCGAAGTTGATCATTTTTAACAATATATTTACCTTAACAGTTCTATTATCCGGTCGCGATTTCTATTGCTGACAGTAACTTGGAATTAACTCGCTAACATTTTCGTGCAATTATTTTTCATAACTTGCGGCGCGGATTATCTCAACAAGAATGCATCGACGAGCTGAATTCTTTATATGGTGATGAAACACCATCGAAAACTACAGTATATCGTTGGTATAGTGAGTTCAATCTCGAACGGTGTCCTTTGGACGATGAATTTCGTGAAGGTCGTCATACAAACGTTGTTGTGACGGAAAACATTGTCTGAATTGATCATGCAAGACCGCCATGTGACATACCGTGAGAACGAGGCATCTCTAGGTATTAGTAACACCAGCGTGCATAAGATCCTGCATGAACATTTAGCCCTTAAGAAGCTATGTTCACATTGGGTACTAAAAAATTTGACAACCGCTCAAAAAAGGACTCGCCTCCATTGGTGCCAAGAAATGCACAAAAAATACAATGGCGGTGTTTCAAAAAACATTTATAAAGTCGTCACAGATGATGAATCTTGGATCTATACCTATGAGCCCGATAGTAAACAGCAGTCGACTGTGTGGGTATTCCAAGGTGAGCCAAAACCAATAAAAGTTGTTCGCGCTCGAAGCACATCAAAACAAATGGTCACTCGTTTTTTCGAAAAAACCGGTCACGTTGCAACCGTGCCTTTAGAGAGTTGTAGAACGGTCAATTCCGAATGGTACACAACTATTTGTTTACCAAAAGTTTTTGAAGAAATAAGGAAAACAAACCGGAAACGACAGATCATTCTCCACCATGACAATGCGAGCTCTCACAGGTCAGATCAAACAATTGAATATTTGACCGGGCAAAACATTGAATTTATAAGCCATCCGCCGTAAGCCCTGATCTAGCACCCTGTGACTTCTTTTTACTTCCACACGTGAAGAATAAACTTCATGGTCAACGGGCTAGTTGAGGCATTCAAAACTCATATTTTGTAGATACCGCCTTCACAGTGGCAGCAATGCTTTGCGGATTGATTTAAACGAATGCATGTTCATTGATTTTCAAGGAAAATATTTTGAAAAGCATTAAAACTATTTTCAATAACAAAAATGTTTTTTTGTTTGCTATTCCCGAAATATAAACGGCTGCCTTCGTACAATGCATTTATGCAAGTAAAACGTATTTACCGTTTTTAGTTAAGTGTCATAGTTTAATGGCACGTTAATTTTATACATTATATTTTTATAACAAACTTATGCGCCATGGACAAGACGAAAGACATTACAAACAGTAAAAAAATTAGAATAGAAAGCCAAACAATTACTAGTGCGTGTTTGGTTTTCGACGGTGTACATCTGGTACAGATTTTGTTTCTGTGTGGGTTTTACCGTTGTTCTAGGTTCTACATTGTTATCTGCTGATGATGACAACCTCATTGTCGAAATACGTATACAAAATACGAACATTATTGTGAAAATTAACCTTAGTTGGTTAATGTGTTCAAATATTTACTACCATGTGTAATATAGAAGTAACGTTTTAAATTTCATGTGTTTAGATCATATTTGATTAAAATTCTAAAATTAAAAGGTGGACCAATTGAATTACCAAGTACTGTACATGAGCAAGTGAATGGGAAAATTTGCTCATAGTAATTCCGTTTTAATATTTTCTCTGTGGCGAATTAAACGTATATAACAATTGTATGTCTTTAAGTTTGAAATCTCCGTTAACGCAATACTTCGTCCCATAAATATTATTGCTCTTGCAATAACATTTACCCCGCACGAACATTAATAACACCAGATGTGCGGATTTCGTCTGAAAACGTGTGCGCGTCTAACGTTTGTGTGTCTTGCCGGAACGGAACGGGTAACGCTTTAATTGAAACCTAACCGTTACAGCAAGACCAAAAATAAACATACGTGCATTAACTTTAGTTTTTGGTTTTGAGTCGCTCCCTCGCCCGGCCTTTCAAGTTAAACAAATAACTCGAACGAGCACCGGTGGTGCGGTGGCGGGACTATCGGACGGTCTGGGAGTACGGAAACCGAACAACGAAATGAAGTTTGTACTTCTACTAATATTTCGACCGAGTTATAGGTTCTGTGGTACGTAGTTTAGAACAAGTGCGCGCCATATGACGTGTTACTTTCCGATAATGAGTTTCGTAATGTTTAATTTTCATTTTTTATTGAGCATCACAACAGCTAACTTTAGAAAATTTTCAGAGTATTTTAAAAAAAGGTACTACAACGAAAAAATTACATTGAGAATTAATTGTCGCTCTAGGGCAACTAACGATATTGAAAATTACGGAAAAAATTACCAAGGACATGTGAGTACAGCCAACTATAAAAGAGGACAATGAAGTATCCTTCGATAAGCTACAAACTCTACGCTTACAACGATGAAAATTAAACAAGCTGCATCGACTTCAAGTTTAAAGCCTTTACAAAGAGTAATTAAAGACTACGAATACTTGAAACGTCGTCTATGACGAAAATGACTTTTAACAACGCATCTCCACATCTTGCTAAAAGGTACTACTGTGGGCAAAAAATAGTAAGACTTTTTAATTTAAATTTCGCGCGAAAACTCATTCGTCGAAATAGTTTTTTTCTAGATTGGTATGACTGTCAGTGACATCTGTACCAAATGTCACATCAAAATAATCATTAGTGTTTAGTATACGCTTGTCTTTCTGAAGTACAAAAAGTGCATTCGGCGATTTTTACAATGAGTGAAATTTTTCAACAAAGAAGTTCCATTAAATTTTATGTACGGAATCAAATTTCTGGTGCCGAAACGTTCAAAATGTTGCAAAAGGCCTTCGGTGATAATTGTTTGTCGCGGGCAAGTGTTTTTTGATTAGTACAAATTATTCAAAGAGGGTCGAGAACGCGTTGATGACGAACCACGTCCAGGACGGCCATCAACATCAACTGATGATCAACACGTCAATAGAATCAAGGAATTGGTGCTTGAGAATCGACGATTAACAGTCAGAGACCTTACTGGCATCGTAGGAATATCGGAAGGATCAGTGAAAATCATTTTGAAAGATCATTTGGGCCTAAGAAAAGTGAAAGCACGATTTGTTCCAAAATCACTCAATTTTTTTCGAAAACAGCGTCGCGTTGACGTATGTGAAACAATGCTCTCCGACTATCAAGACAAAATGAAAGGCATCATAACTGGAGATGAGACTTGGATCTACGCTTATGACCCGGAATCAGACGATCAATCGGCCGAATATCGTATCAAAGGTGAGCCGAAGCCCAAAAAAACACGTCAAAGCAAGTCAAAAATCAAGGTTATGTTGACAGTTTTCTTCGATTATCGAGGTGTGGTGCACTCCGAATTCCTTCCGACCGGCCAAACTGTCAACAAAGAATACTATTTGAGTGTTATGCGTCGTTTGCGCAATGCTATTCGTAAAAAGAGGCCAGAATTATTGACCACAACTCTTGGTTTTTGCACCACGATGATGCACCGTCGCATACTGCATTAATTCTTCGTGAGTTTATCGCCAAATTTTCAATCAATAACGTGCCGCAACCACCGTATTCGCCTGATTTAGCTCCGTGTGACTTCTGGCTATTCAGCAAACTCAAACGACCGCTCCGGGAAAACCGTTTTGAGTCAATTGAAGACATTAAACGTGAATCGCTACGCGCATTGAAGGCTATTCCTGAAATTGACTTTAACAACTGTTTCGAGAATTGGAAGAAACGTTGGCACAAGTGTATTGGGGCCAGGGGGATTACTTTGAGAGGGACGAAATAGATTTGGAAGAATAAATTAAGAATTTAAAAATTATGAACAAAGTCTTACTATTTTTTGCCCACAGTAGTATGTATAATAGATCAGTGAAAACAAATTATTTTCATAAATGAGAAAAGATTGTTGATGAATTTGGGCACTATTTTCCCGACTTATGGAAAAAGAAGGAAGATCACTCTGGTGGCATTTTAAAATATCAAATTTAATGAGTTAAAATTAAAATTATTTTGTCTCTAGGGAACAAGCAAATGAATACAAAAAGCCGAAGTATTTGCCTGCAACAAGTATTTCAACTATTTCAGTCAGAAAATGCTCCTGAACACGATAATCTAATAGAATATCACCATTTCATACTGAATTTCGTCATGAAAAGATCAAAATAAATTAAATTATCCAAACAATTAAAAATGACATTGATGCCAAAGAGGCCCCAGGGTTTGACATGATAACCGATAAAGTACTCCAAGAAATCAAAAAAACGCTTAAAAATTTTAGCCTATACATCCAATTTCGCCCTTCCACCAAACCTTTTCCAAATATCTGGAAAGTTACTCCTATTATCAGAAGAAAACACTGAAGATGCTTCTATCTACAAGCTAATTAGTTTGCTACCCGTTTTGATTAAAGGCCTTGAAAACATGTACAATAGGAGACTGACATCAATTATCGATCAAAGGTAAATAATACCCAAAACATCGATTTAGATTTTGAAAAAACCACGGAACTATCAAAGCGAGCTGCCATGCCTTTGACAAATCGTGTGAAATCATGGAATACGTAACTATCGATAACGAAATGCTATATATTTAAAATTTATTAATAGGTTTTTCTCTCAAGGACAAGATGACGTTTTTATATTATATAATAAAAAAAACTAAAACCTCTGCAATATTGTTAAATTTGCTTTTTCTGTTCTACGAAGACTCATTAGGATATTAAATTTACTATTACTCAAACGTGCTTGCCTATCATTATATTATAATAATAATCATATAATCAGTTCAAAAGGTCTAAGCTATATAAATACCGCATCTTAGCTCAATTCCTTGTATTGAACACAAGATACTCATGTACCCCTAAATTGTTCAAATGTCAGCAACCGAGATTCGAGCACCTAATGGAGGAACGCTATACGACTGCTCGGCAAGAACCGAGTGGTGTCGGTCATATAAGCCAATGTCGCTACCCTATCATATAATCTACATTGCATTTAATATCAGAATTATTATTAATCAGTACATATATGTACATATGTTGAAATAGATGCTTAAAAAGGAGGTGTGTTTTTTAATTAAGCTTCATTTTTAAATATGTCCGCTGCGGTCGACGTTCCACACATGCGCGCTTAATACCTATATCTATTGGTTAGTCACAGATGCCAATACGGAAGCATTCGTTCGCGTTTATGCATATTTGAAATGTCTCAGATAACTGAAAATTCCCCTGATTGTGAAATACCTGGTGCGATTCGTTTTCTGTATGTAAAAGGCGTGAAGCTTTTGAAATTTGTGGGCAGATTAATGAAATGTATAAAGAAAGCAGTATGAGCGAGGGAATGGTGCGAAAATGAGTTGGAGCATTTAAAGGTGGCCCTATTAATGTTCATAAAGAGGAGCGTAGTGGACGGCCGTCGGCTATTACTAAAGGCAGTACAGAAAGTTGATGTAAAAGTTCGAGAAAATAGACGCTTTACGATTTCTTCATTGTCTGATAAGTTCCGCAAGTTTCAAGGAGTGTTTTTTATTAAAATGTGCCAGAAGGTTTAAATTATCGGCAACTGCGTTCATACTGAATATCGAAAATACTGACTAAGGTGCACAAAACTCTTTGACTTTCTTCGAGCAGTACCGTGATAAATGTGATGAGCATTAAGCCAAATTGTCACTGGGATCGAAACATGGTTAGCTTGTATGATATCGGAAGTAAAACAACAATCCACGGAATGGAGACAATCAACATCATCCACGAAAGTTCAAGCATACAACTTCGGGTGTAATAAGCAGGTGTGTCGCTTGTGGATTGTTTGCCCCGTGGTGAGGCAGTAAATTCCGAATCCAATCAGAAACAAGTGACGTGACATGCTCAGTATTCAGTATTGCTCCACACGTGGCTTGTCGAACTCAAGATCCCATCGCATCATATGACAGAGAATAGCTTGATCACTTTCCGTATAGCCTTTGTCTAGTCCCAGTGATTACTACTTGTTCCTTCACTTAAAAAATCATCTAGACGGTCAGCGTCATGATAGCGTGAAAACAGCCATCCTGCAGTGATTGGCAGATCAGAGAAGGATGGAATTCAGATGCTGATTACACAGTTTGATAAGTGCATTAATATTGGTAGTAATTATGTTGAAAATTAAATTAAGGTGCAGGCTTTCTTATGAAAATAAAATTGTTAAAATATTACACTTGTATTTTTTTATATCAAAACATTTCTTACTTAAAAAAACACCTCGTATATGCAATTTGTGCAATAATTATAAAAAAAAATACTACAAATAGAAGAGAAGTTATAAAATGTAAAAGACTTTTGCAAATAGCTGTATACATTATCCTTGACACACAATAGGAAGACTATTTGACTGATTCGCATTAGAAATTTAACTTTTTGTGAAAAATAGCGTACAATTCTGCGCGCTATTGATCGATTAAAGACAAAAATCGATATTTTATATACACTAAGAATGACATAATTAACCTACGCCAAATTAATTATTTTAACTCACGCCCTGAAGCCGAAACATGCAGTACATGAAAGTATTAACTTGATTTCAAATACTGAAGAAAACCTTAGTAGCATGAACCTCTGAACGGTATACAAAGGAGAAGCCCAGTTGTAAAATCCAATGGAGTTTTTCTTCTTTCCATTGATTTCATTTTATTTATTTTTTCGAATATGTATTTTGACTTAGGTGTACTTTCTTTAGTTTGAATTAAACGTTTTGAAAGATTCTCTAACACTCATTCTGAAGCTTTTCTTTGCTACTCTAATTAAAACAACGTCTAAAGATAAATAGCTTGTATAGGGTCTTATCGAAGTGCAAATTTCTATCTCGAAGACAAGTTGGTAAAATGAAATTATGCGATGCACTAACGAATACAATCTCGTCTACCAATTAGCATAAAGTACAAAGCGCAAAGTATTAACACGAAAGTTGTATGTGTTTTGCTAATGAAATTACAATCTTCAGAAATAACTCAAAACTTATCTACATAGATAATACGTTTATATTGTGTTCGGCTAAACTTAAATCATCTAAAATTTCATAACTTCGCATCATTATTAATATTTAAAAGCAAAGCGAACCAGGAAAAGGGTAAAGTAGACGAGACATGACATGAAACGTTCTGTCTCGTTTGACATTTCCGCAATAGCATAAATATGTGTCCGTCTGTGTTTGCAAAATGGTTATCACAAAACTTTGAGGTGAATTATGATGACTAGTGTCCGACAACGGCACAAAGACCATTTCGCTTGCGTAAATAATTTTGAGGTCGAACTTCATTCCACATCAAAGTGCAAACAAAGTGAATCCTAAATTTGTACTTATACACACATATTCTTCAATAAAACATAAAACGCAAATTTATCTTCCACGCTTTCAGAAACCGGTTACAATACTACTGAAATGTTTAATAAACCAGGGGATTGACTTAATACACAGGTATTTTAAAATGTATAGACGAACTATGTAGCAGTACCTTCATTAAGGAAAATCCGGTATAAAATGCGATTAAAACGTTTTATTAAGAAAGTACTGTTAAAATACAGTTCGAGAAAGATTTTTCTGCAAACACCAATTCATTACACATATATACATACATATTGTCTGTTAATTTCAAAAAATGCAGCCGACTATCTACAAACCAAGTGCACGAAGGAATTAAAGTACTCGCTGTGCTTCGCTCGATCGTGCTTTATTTGCGCAAATGCGTGATTTTAATCTCACTATATTACCGAATCATATACGTATACGAATCAGTCGCATGTAGTAAAGTCTTTTATTTAGGGACGCACTTTTGGTTTACTAATAAGAATTGTATGAGGGTGGTCTCAGAAGTACCCGACCCAAGAAAGAAAACACAAAAACTTTGGAAAGAAATATATTTTTCGACATAATCTCCTTTCAGCTCTATGCACTTTTCCTAGCGATGGTCAATAAGTTCGATACCATTTTTACAATAAGAACTGTCTTGTTTGCTCCTCTAAATAGCCATTAAACTGCAGACATCACTTCTTCGTTGGAAAGTCTTTGACCACTGAACCATTTTTCCAAGTTTGGAAACAGAAAATAATACGAGGGGGCTAAATCTGGCGAATAGGCGATTGCAATAACGGGTTTTGTGAGCTAGTGCATTGTCTTGATGAAACAACACTTTCTTGTTAGCCAAATGCGGCCGTTTTTGCTTGATTTCTTCGCTCAAACGTTGCAATAAGTTCGTATAATATTCCTCGTTGATAGTTTTTTTAACTGTATTGGTGGGTGCGTTGTCTTGATAAAAAATGATTCTTTTCTTCTGTAAACTAGGTTTTTTCTCACGAATTTTTAGTCCAAAAGGTTACGATAATAATCTAAGTTTATTGTTTTATGAGTTTGGAGGTAATCTACGAAAATAAATTCTTTTTGCATCGCAAAAAACTCATACTAACACCTTTTGGACTCTAACTCGCTTCGGAACCGAAGTACCGGGTTCACACCACTCCTTAGCGTCTTCTTTTGTTTGAAGATCATTGTGGTGGATCCTAGTCTCATCTATGGTGATCAAACGACGCATAAAATCGTTTTCATTTTCTCTAAAATGCTTCAAATGTTGCTGAGAAAGTCTCATTCGAATATATTTTTGTTCCATTTTGTTCCACACCGCCTAATGAGATGCCTAGTGCTTCTACTAAATCTCTCTCGGTAAATCGATGATCTTCCAAAATCATATCCTGTATTTTTGCCACGATTTCCGGTGTTGATGCACATTTTAGACGTCCTTAACGTGGATTGTCTTCAAGACTTATACGATTTCTAATTGAAGTTGAAAAGTCCTTATACACTTTTAACAATCGTTCACGAATTTACTCTGGTGATACACCTTATAAAAATAAGAATTTTATCACTGCACAATATTCAATTTTTTTGCATTGTGAAAAAATAGTATGACACGTCAATTTCGAACAAATGTTAATATACGATAAGAAAATATAACCCTTGTTCACAAAGAAGTAGTACAATTTTTAGAAAAATGAAAGTGCCATCTCTTACTGAACGACAAAACTTATTGAACAATCTGGTAAATAACTGTGGATATGTGTAGACGAGACTACAGACTGTAAAAAAAATCTGTTGTCAATGTTTTATCGTAGTATGAACACTAAAGAACACTAAAATCTTTTAAACCGTCAGTGCGCTTGTTACCAACTAGTAAAAGATTAGAGAAATATATTAGAAACAATTCTGAAAGTAATGCTAAAAACATTGACCAACTCAGCTCAGCTCTCAACAGACTAAGTGTTAATGTTAATAACTGATGGTGCCGTAACCATGTTAAGTATGGGTCGCTTTCTTAAAAATAAGTGTGGTAACTTAAAACATGTAACGCGTAAACTTCATGCTTTACATCTTGTACTATAAATTATTAGAAACTGCCATCTAAAAACAAATGATTTAATTGCTTGAGCAAAAGCCGTCCTCGCTCGCGATTTTAAGTGCTTTTGTAGCGGTATCATGACAAATATTTTCTTGAAGAAAGTAAACATCTATTCAACTTGTTCCTGATGGTAAATTAAATTTTTATCTTTTGAAAATTTCGAATATTATGCGTTATTCTGTATAATACTCTGTAATAAAATCAGCAAGGAATACTTATATACAATTCCAGGTAAATATTGGCGTAATTTTTGACATATTTTTGCTTTTTTTGTCTTTGAAATAAGGTGTAAGATTATTAAATATTGACAAAAGCTGATTTACAATCTACACTGGAATAATGTGCCAGTAATTTCTCTAGCGGAGGAGAAGCGATATGCAAATAATTTAGCTTGTTGATAACGATCGTATACTTGACCAAGCACTAACGTTATGATGCCCGTTTTTGATATATCTTCGACATTTCTCAACCTAATTTATAATATTTTAGATATTAGAATTTGCTGAATAAAGACATTAACTTTTTATTCATATCGGCGATTACCCAAGACTATCCATGTTCTACCATCACTCTCCCATCTTGAAAAGGTTTCAGTTTTCCAACCACACAATTTTTAGAAAGGCATTAGTCGCCACATCGTACTTGAGGCTTTCAAAAATCGCAGTCGAATTAACTCGAACTGACTTCATTCTGAGAAATTTTTTGATCCACACTAGCACGCACAAATCTTTCCGAAATCACAAATACTACTGCTAAAATTATAAAATTGCTGAACATTATCAAGAATATCTTAACAAATGTCATGGGCCACCTTTTTCTACTTAAATTATTGAAATCGTCTCCAAAATTTCAATTGAAATTTAAATACCCGGCCAATAGATTAGTGGTAAGTCACACCAGGGGTTTTGGGTTCTAATCCAATATCTGCTATCAAGTTTTTCGTAGATTCCTTTTCTCGTTTAAGCAAATCTGTCAAAACCCCCTGTCATTGACGTTAAACTGTTAGAGGCTGTGAAGGCATGAATTATTATTATTAAACCCTTTGTTAATTAATGGCATGTACATACAACATACAAGATTTTAAATAGAAAACGCTATCAAAACATACATATAATGATTTTAATACTCTTTCTGATTCAAATAAAGCTCATTAAAAGCCAATAAAAATCATTATGTCACATCCACAATAGACAAAACAATTAATCGTTACAACAATGCAAAATGCAAAAGCATTATGTATATCACCTAGTCATAAATCCTTCAGATGTGCAAATATGTATTTTTAACTAAAGATAAAGCAAAACGTATATAAATTAACTTCTCTTCAGTAATTGCTATATTTTCCATTCTATACACACGAGTTAATATTTACGCTTGCTATACTACAGTCGTCTCTGGTGACAGCTCAAAGCTAGCACATACAACGTAAAAAATGTCATACAAACGAGCATAAGTTTGAATTAATGAAAAGTTCCACGGAAGAAAATATTACCGCCGAGACCTAGACAACGAACGGAAAATACATTAAAACAATTAATTATTCGCGCGAAATATTATTTTACATTTTATCTCATTTTCTTCTGACGTTGGCTGAATTATAAAGTGGTCTAATTAGATTTCTGCCATTAATAGAGAAACAAATATCTATTTTGCGTTTCTGTGCGGGCTTATTATACTATACTCTCGAGGGAGAAAGAGAAAGAGAAATCGTGCCAGAGAGAAAGAGATGGTGGAAGAGAGATTGAAGCAAATATTAAATTACGAATTTGCATAATGATATGAGTGCTTTGAATGTATTTTTGGAACTTGGGAAACGACGGGATGCAATGAACGTTCCGGGAATATCTAGATGGGATTAATTTCTTGTGTTGTTTACTCATTAGTGGTGCACAAGTTACGAGTTAAAGTGGTCGGGTCTGGAGTAAAAAACGTAAGCGCCCGCTCGTGTTGCATGACCAAAAACAAGTTAATGGCATATTAGCAGGTGTGGAAAAAGTTAAATAGTATATTAATTCATTAGTTTAAATGCGCGAATCACTTAAGAAATTAATTTTATGTATCCGACGAGATTTATATTGTAACGCTTGTACATTTTCGAATAAAATTTGCTGGTTTCTGTTTCTGTATAATAATAACCTACCAATTATAGCTAGTGTCGATAATTATACTGTTTCAAGTTTCTTATTATCTATAAATCTATATGTAAAATAGTAATAATAACAATAATAATAATTATATTGCCTGACAGCGTAGTGATATGCAAGACAAAAATAATATATCATAAAAGAAACAAATTAATTCCAATAGAGAAATTCAACATTTAGCTTTTTGTTTGCGTATGAATGAGGATTGGGGATTGTGGAACTCACATTGCTCTACCGATCTTTTTAAAATAAAAAGGAAAGCTTACAATTTTGGTAAAATTGATTTATTTTATTCAAAGTAGTCGCCTTCTGCTTCAATACAAAGTTTTGCACGGTCAATTAACATGTTGAATGAATTTTTAAATTCATCTTTAGAGATGTCCTTCAAAAATCGCTGTTGACGCTTGTTTAACGGTTTCGACGTCGGCATGACGCTATCCTTTCATCGGCAAATTTAGTTTGGAGAATAGATAGAAATCACAGGGAAAAAACCGGTGAATACGGTGAATGGTTGATGATTAAAATGCCATTTGCAGTTAGAAAATCAGTGATAAGCGTCGAGCGATGAGATGATGCATTATCATGTAACAAATCCTAGCTACCATTTTCACGATGTTGAGGGCGCACACAATGAATACGCGCCAAAAGACTGTATTGACTGTTTGACTAGTTGGTATAAACTCTTTGTGCACTATGCCATTCAAATCATAAAAACAAATCAACATTGTCTTCACTTGTGACTTCTCCAAACGGCTTTTTTTCGATTTTTCTTCGTTTGGATGCTTCCATTCAGAGTTACGACGATTAGTCTCTGAATCATATTGAAGACACCACATTCCATCGCCAGTTACAATAGAATACCTGAAGTTTCGTCCTTTTTGAGTCTGTACAATGTTGAATTCGGAGCAATTTTTGATCATCAGTTAGCTCGTGTGACACAAACCTTGCACAAATCTTTCTCAGCCCCAAATGCTGTGTCAAGATGCGATGAATTGAATCTTTGGAAATATTTAATTCCATTTCTACGTATAGCAATGAGGATTTCGACCCATTTCTAATAAATTCACGCTCATGTTCGATGTTACTTTCCGTAACCACAGATTTTTTTGCACCAGGATGTTCGTCGTCATTTATGTCCATAAGACCGTCTTGAAATCGTTTATACCACTCATATACACTCGTACGTGATAAAAACACGCATCACCGTACACTTGTTTCATCAAATTAAACGTTTCGGTAAACGGTTTACCGAATTTAAAGTAGAACTTGATATTTACTTTTTGTTCAGAATTCATTTTTCGATCAATGCCAAAAACACACTGTTACTTTATGCGCAATTTCTCTGCTGTCCAATATTTAAGTCTCCATCATCGTCTTAAGACGTTGCAAATTGTAAACCAATGTCTCTAATTATAAACAAATATCTCTTTTAAGCAATTTTGTAAAACTGTATTTCACCACATTAACATGGTTTCATAAAAAAAAAGGTCAACACTTATAAACCTAATATATGTTACAGAGTTTTTAACAAATGCGTTAGAAACACACGACATTTCGAAAACGTTTGATAGAATAAATCACTTTATCTTGCTTAGAAAAATGAGTGTCCTTAGTTACGGCAATCAATGAAACAGTTTTTCGCATCTACTTATTAGTTAGAAACCAATACGTCTACTACAGGGGCATCTGAAATACTGCAAGGATCAAACTTAAGACATTTTCTTTTTATTCTATTTAATAATGAACTGCTTGACCATATCAATTGCTGCAAATGAATCTTTGCGAATGATTTGAAACTATTTAAAGAAGTCACCGCTATGTAAAATTGCATAGATCTTCAAAAACAGATAGATAAATGATATATCTTAAAGATGTGCACGAAACAATCATCTCTAAATGCAACGTTATGACTTACACTAGAAAAACTAATCCATTGTACTACGATTAAGTCCTTGATAACTCCAAACTTAATCGTTGTCCATTTGTTAGAGATTTGGTTAAGTTTTTTAAGTAACTTTTGCATAAAATTAAAAACTAGTTATCTGATTTGTGAAACACTACCCATACTAACGATGCCACCACACTAGTAATATCTCGAAGAAGTCAGTAAATAGGATAAATACAACTCTCGCAAGAAACTCACGCAATTTCTAATCAAGCTACGACTAGAAGTAATACCAGGTGAAGATGACAATGCTGAGATTGCCGAAAAACTCGACTCCAAATAAAGCATGTCAAGGGTTAATATGTTTGTGATATATAGAACCCAACAGTATCATGACAAAGAAATTAATTAAAACTGATAAAAGATGATAATAAATGATAAAACAATAATCATGGGTTATGTTCTTTCCTTTAATAAACAACCAATTTTAGTTCTTTTTCTTTTCCTTTCAACAAGAGAATTTACATTCCCTTCATTTCACGTAGTTTTTAAACACCGAAAAATACATCAACAGCAAAACGAACAGCATTGTACGGAAAGAACGTATAGCTATTAATTTATTGGGATCGAACACGCACAACTAAAGTACTTTTTCTTCAGCGTTTCCTTTTTACTTCGCCGCCCTCCCCTTTACTTCTTTTTTCTTTTTTTGATAAACTGCCGCCGGGTTCTGCAAAATGTGGAAGCAGAACTTATATATAATTACCGTGGGGGATTTATTTAGTGTCAGTTGTCCAGATTTATATCTCCTTTGTAAATAAAGACGAGGCGGTTTATCGGTTTTTCTCGACTTGGCGGGCGGCGGTGAAAGGCGATTTAAATTTTTCCAACGCCACACACACTCGCAGATATTTATATATGCATAAAGGAGTGAAGGAAACTGAAGAAATAATAAGGTTACTTTTATTTACATACGTCCGAAGTTTTCGATCGAATTGGTTTGTCGTTAGCACTCCGTGTTCTTTTCGTGGGGATAATTGTGGATTTTGAAATAAATTCAATACATACTAGGAATTTCAAAAGACTATGTATAGTTGGACATGTCTTAAAAAAGTATAATACATTACACGGCTCCCATACTGGTCCCACATCAACTCAGAAAACCTTCAGATTAAAATCAGTAAGATCCAGAATTGGTTAAATAAAACAACGAATGAGCCAAGTAATCGAAGTCATGTTACTTTATAAATACGGAAAGGAACTTGCCCGTCAGTCGAAGTAACTACAAAGTTAGACAGCCAAGGAATTTAAATATTTGGGGACGCATTTAGATAGAAGGCTCAAGCAAAAACTCAAATTTATAAAGCGCAAATAAATAGATCATACACTAAGCTATCGAACCATTAGTCGGGAATCACAGTCAAACCTTGACAGAAAACTGCTTGTCTGCCATATTAACACCAGTTGGTATTTATGGAATTATTTAATTATGTGTTACTGCCAAGAACTCCAATATCATCATCGATAGCAATAGCTATGGCCAAAGATCTTCTAGCAGTATGTGAGAAATAAGGTTTATACCATACGACTTAGTAACCAGACTACTTTACAAAATAAACTATTTATATTAGAACATTTATACATATATTTATATATGTAAATGTTCATGGTAGAATCCTTTTTTCTTACACAAAGCTAGGAGATCTTTGACCGTAGCTATTGCTATCGATGATGATATCGGAGTTCTTAGTAGTAACCCGTACTATATATCAGATTAAACATAAGTTCGTATCATTTTTATTAAACATAAAATTTATTAACTTTTGAACAAAAAGAAAACACATAACCAATCGAGAGTATATTCGTCTTCGTTATTTACGATTGCTTCCAGCCTGAAGAAATTCAGTTGTTTAGAAGAGTGCGATATTGTTTTTAAAAGAGATTCCTCGAAGGTAGTTTGACACAGAGAAATGTGGATGAAAATCTGACGGAGCGAAATCTGTAGAGAAAAACGAACATGGGATGATCTTCCAACCGAATAGTCGCTTTTGTAATATTAAGAATATGAAAGCGAACGTTATCGTGCTGAAAAACGACTTAACGCTTGCTCGATCTTTTGTCTTGGATTTCAGCCTCTAATTTGTTAATAGTAAATCTCAGGTATGACGATTACATTCTTCGAATTCCTACTTCATAGTAGACGACGCCCTCTCTGATTTCGTCAAAAAATCATTTCCATGCTGTATTCTCCTCAATTACATTTTCTCCGTGAACAACATAAATAGTTCTAACGGCTCTCGATACATTAACTCTTTTGTTGAACTCGATTGGAGGGATATATGGAAAATGCCCTTTTTTTCTGCTTGACTTTCCATTTTCCTTAGTTAATAAATAAAACAATCTTTGCACAAATTTACATATTTAAAAACTATTCTATTAAACAATAATAAAATATTCAAATAACTTTAACAATACCTAACAATTTGCTTTTCAAAGCACTCATTCTAGAAACCAAAAACATGATCAACCTGATACATATATATATAAGAATGTATTGGGTCTGGGAAAAAGTTCGTGGCGTTTTTTCAGTAAAATTCAACTGGTCCCCGCATGGCGCGTGGACGAATTCATTTAAACCGAATATGCTCCATTATTATCGACAATGTTTCGCCATTTTTTTGGTAGATCCATGATCCCATCGGTGAAAAACTTCTGTGGTTTCTGGTCGAAAAACTGAATCAAGTAGTTTTCACAGGCTTCTTTTGAAACCAACTTAATTCCATTGAGAGAGTTCTGCAGAGATCGAAACAGATAATAGTCAGAGGGTGCTATATCCGGACTGTAAGGTGGGTGCATCAAAACTTCCCAACCAAACTCTCTCAATTTTTGACGGGTCATCAAAGAAGTGTGTGGTCGGGCGTTGTCATGATGGAAGCAACACCTTTCCTATTAATCAATTCGGGCCGTTTTCTTTCAATCGCCTGGCGTAATCTCTCTAGTTGTGCACAGTAGAGTTGAGAATCAATCGTCTGACCAGTTGGAAGATAGTGGACGATTCCCCTCCAACCATACACACAGCATCACTTTTTTTTCAATGTTGGCTTAGCGAACGCTTGTGACGGCTCACCATCCTTTATCCACGATCTTTTACGCTTCCGATTATCGTACGTAATCCATTTTTCATCTCCGGTTATTAAACGTTTCAGAAACGGCTCATTTCATTCCGTTTCAGCAGCGCATCGCAGATGTTAGTTCGGTCCATCATGTTTTTCAAAATACGTCAAGCTTTTGTTTGTAACCAGCTTTGTGTAAATGGTTCAAAACAGTTTTGTGGTCAATGCCTAGCTCCATGCCAATATACTGCTGATATGCTTATCTTGTTGGACTTTTTCAAGAATTTCATCAGATTTTTCAGTGATTGGACGACCGGAGCGTGACTCATCTTTCACATTGAAATTTCCAGAACGAAAGCGAGCGAACCATTTCCGCGCAACAGATTTCGATAAAGTACCTTCACCGTACACAGCACAAATTTTATCACAAGCCTGCGCAGCGTTCTTCCCCTTATCATAATAATATTGCAGAATATAGCGAAATTTCTCATTATTCTTCT
Organism: Dermolepida albohirtum; assembly: GCA_031893035.1. Lineage (NCBI taxonomy): Eukaryota > Metazoa > Arthropoda > Insecta > Coleoptera > Scarabaeidae > Dermolepida > Dermolepida albohirtum. The sequence goes on from JAVIWB010001246.1 coordinate 187,137, forward strand.
CCATTTTCAAGTGCGAATAACTTTCCAACCACTGCACCGATTACAATGTTTCTACGCTCAAACTAACGTTCGGAAGGTCATCTAAAAAACGAGCCCTCGGTGGTGTCGCTGTGACTTGTTGTTCTTTAGTTATCGGCAACCAATGCCATCTATCGGGAAAAACGCCACGAACTTTTTCCCAGACCCAATATATATATTCGTCTCATCCCACTTGTATTCTTCGCCAATATCAACAAATGATGTAACTTACAAAAACTTATATTTTTCCTGAAAGATTTTAGCAAAAGAAAGTAAGATAGGTCTCAAACAGGAAGATATTCTATTATATGAGAATGTAAGACAAAACACATTGTTCAAACTTTATATGTTTACCGGGTAGGTATATTTCCAATAGAATATCACTTATTTGAGTTTGCAAAAATTTCCGAAGACTTTTTTTTAATGAAATCAAAGGTGACGTCAAAAGCTTCATGAACTTTATCGTTCCAAATTATTTATCCCTTTATTAATAATTGGCGGAAACGTAGAATTCATGAAAACTGTTGTTTTCAAAAACTAAATGTTTTTAAATTTTATTAACCAAATCGTAGCATTTCATATGTACGAACCTAATAATAAAAGTATATAGGAGTCTTTGTTGATTTAATATCCAAAATTATCCTATTTTTAAAAAGATTTATTAATATTATTCCTACTGCGTTTTACTGTAATTCGTTAAAATTTTAATACATGCTTCAGAGGGCTTAATAACGCACTTATTCCGAAATCAGAATCGTCTTCCCCATCTCCTTGATTTTCATTGGTTCGTTTGCGTTCAAGTTTATACTAATTTGTATTATAACTCCCCTTGCCTTCGGGGTCGGTTCAATTCTCGAATCCGATAAATGTCGGTTGAAGTATTCGGCTGCTAAAATAAACCTTGACGCCTCTTTTCGAAGATAAAGAGAAATGATAAAGGGGTTTTTATTATGCGGAAGGAGGGCAGATCGAAGCGAAACTTCTGTTAGATGTGCATTGTAATTTTGCAAAATTGAAGAGTTCCCAAGACTTTAATAATTGAAAATGTTAGAAACATGAATTAAGTTAAAAAAATATAATTACTTTTTACTTAACATGCATTTTGTGTTAGAGTGGAGAAGAATGTGTTTTCGCATTACAAAACATATATGTAAATCAAAATAATTTTAAAAAAATCCGGGTGAATTATTTAAACTCAAATAGATAAAGAGAATTAAATGAAATAATAAGAATACGTCAGACTGCAAGCCCCTTTTTCCCTCACAACCTCGGTAAATCATTCAAAAGAAATTACTCTTTGTGCTGATGTTATCTTTCGAATGCCAACTTTCCCGTCGTTAATGTTTTATTCACAGAAGGCGCTTGACTCTTCCACATCCGTGGTGGCGGCGCAGCTCCCTACCAACTCGCACAATCAGCTCGTCATAAATAAATTATAAAGTTTCGTGTTGTTTCTTCTGTGTCAGGTTCCGGCTATCCCTTGGAGGCCGCTCTGAAGAACGGGGGTTCCAGAGATCAGCCCACGACTGCCACACTAGCTGTTACGCCGAACAAGGAGGACGACGGAGCCGTCTTCAGATGTGAAGTTTGGAACAGGGCGATGAGTCAGGGTAGCAAATTGGAGACCACCGTTTCCCTTAACGTCAATTGTAAGTAAATTTCGATCTAATCCCTCATTTTGTTCACCATTTCCTTTTCAGTTGTCCAGTTAATTTAATCTCTGAAAGCTTCAAACGTTTTGTAATCGTGAACTAGCTAATGAATAATTGAAAAATAAATTTTTAAAAATTTACGAACATTATATCTACCAGACAGAATACATCAATAAAGAACGCTTTCTTAAATTTGTTGTGTAACGTTTTCTAAAGTAGGTTATCATTTATTAAACGTAAAAGATTTAATAGTACCTGAAGTAAAAATTTTACACGGTTTAATGCAAAAATAAATAAGGTTAACACAAATACCCTCCAATAATATAAACAAAAAAAAATGTTAAAAATATTCAAACTAAGTATTAAAACTGTCCAAGTATATAGCTTCAAAAGTCAATATAGCCTCAATAAAAGAGTTGCACACATACATTAACAATTATTCAAAACTTATTTGCATAATAGTTTCACTTTAAAGATAATAAATAAATACATCTAGCAAATAACGGAAGAAAAATCAATGAAGAGAACTATCATCAAGTGAGAATGAAGACGATAAGCAATACATTTAGAATACGAGCATGGTTTTCATAGCTACGTGGCCTAAGAAAACAAACGCAAACTTTTAGACAAAAATATTTTATTTATCAATATAATATCCTTCTCGCTCAAAAGACTAATTCCAACGATACTCCAAATTAATACCTTCGTTGTAGGTCGATTAATCTAAGTTCTCGACATAACTATTGCAGCAACGGTTACCTGGAAGTGAATGAAAATATCTTTCTGTTTCTTCTTTTTCGGAGATGATAATCGCTGAGAGGAATCTAAGGGGTAGACCAATGAAGCATTAAAATCTCAATTTTTTAATTCAGACCATGGCGATCGCTCCGAGTATATTTTCGTTTCGATTTTTTAGCTAAAATTCTGTGCGTAGTATTATTTGAGATAATAATAATCGGTGGTTTTTAGACCATGACTGCTATCTCGCGCACTTTTACTCTACGATCATCTACGCCCATCACATTTAAATTCAGAATCCGAGTTTTTACCCACTGAAGACGAAGGATCGGACTCTAATAGTGTCGAATCCGACTCTGCTTTGATTTCGGTTGGTACTAAACTTTTCCAATGAAAGTACTTTGTTACTGCCCCTAACTAAGATTTTTGCATTGTTTGCAAAAATAACACAAGAACGTTTAACATGAAAGATGGTTCTATAAAATGTTAAAGAAGATTCTATTAATATCTGCTTCTAGGCTTCCGGGCTGGAAACGCGTCACTGGTATAACTACCGACGTTTCGTACCCACTCACATGGGACATCTTCAGGTTTCAACTACTGCTACTGTCAGTCATCTCATGTGGAATTTCATCAATTGCTAACAGTTGTGTCTTTCAAATTTGCAGATTTATACCTCCCTTACTTATGGCAAAAATATAAGTGATCTAGAGCAATTGCTGTCACCAAACCTTGAAATAAGTTTGATAAAAAACATTGTGTTCAACAACTGAATTGAATTCCTATACATACAATTATGAGTAGTAATACTATCCTGTCGAAACACATTTTGTTATCTTATTCCAATTGTTGCAATTGCTATTGAAAAAATGTGGAAGTCACGTTTACTGTAGACTGTTATCGCGTGACAATGGATTTTCTAAAAAAATTCCATTCAAATGTTGCCGATGCACTCACACTAGATATGTGCGATGACTTTTTGAGGGAAGTTGATTATTTATCTCTGTGCAATCGATCACCTCAAACTATCTTTTGTTATGACATCTTAAATAACTTTTTTAGTGCAAACTTAACCTAATTTTCAATCTTAGAATTCTCTATAGCGGAATTTGTTATCGTCCTTTTGCTGGTATTTATTATTCCCAACCTCTGGTTTCATCTTTGTCATATAACGTGAATACTTATTGTGCAAACAATAACATATTCAGTATTAATTTAAATGCTCTAAGATCAATATAATCGACTTTTTTTAAACTGTATGAGATCTTGTTTTATGATTATGTTTGCCTTTCATTTCCTTTCTTTTTTAGTATACATTTTTTTATTAAGATTATCCTATAATTAACAAACGCTGTTAGATAATAAATTATTATTAGTATCCTATCTTAGATCTTTTGATATCTAATATGTCGTTGCAACTATATTTCTTCAAAATATAGTAGAGAAGTTACCTTCGATTAGACCACTACCTCATGCATCTAGTTCTTTAAATATAAGTTATAAACTCATCCTCCTATACATTTTTTGCTTGTTAATTTTTGTTATACAAAAACTGCCTTCAAAAGAAAATAAGCCAACTCACTGAAAGCGAAGAACCTCTTTAAGGGCCTCGCAATGTACCCAATACATACAATTTGCACATATTAAATTTTGGAATTACTTCCGCTTAAAAGTTCGAAATTTATATACATGTTGGCTTCTATTATAATAATATTTGGCTTGTTTTCCACCGCACCGACAATATAAAGTATAAAGATAAAATCTGAAGAGCGGCAAAAGAAAAAAATCATTCAAACACAGTGGTGCCGACAACACGTCGACAACAAAGAATTTCATCAAAGGCACGATATTATTAAATTGCTTTATATTGCAAATAAGAAATCCGCTTTTATATAAGTATTTGCACCCGCACTCGCTGTTCAAACACACTTCTTTAAAGTCGAAATTTCTTTAATTTATTTTTCGTGAAAAGAATTCAACTTCTATATCAAATAGGATGGGGTCGATAGAGCGGAGGCCCGCCGGACTTGGATTCATTGACGCAGAAACGATGTGTAGGAGAGAGACTCTTTTGCGGGATACTAGTAAAACGATAAAAATGATATAAAATAATTAATGAACTTTTAATGTATAAGTCAGGGACTATATAAATTCATGTTTAGCATGTACTTGCTTTTAAAAACTAACGGTGTATTTGGTTCCTCAATATTACAAAATATCTTTGATGTTGTCTTACATTATTTAACGATTTATAACCTTAAATTATTTATTTTAATATTAATAATCACAAATAGTTTTAATATATAAGGTTTCTAAAATAAAATCATACTTCACTGTGCTTCCACTTATTGGATAGTTTCCTTTTCTGTACGAAAGATGGACCCATAATTTTCTCTTATCGTAAAAAGTCATACTTTTTTAAATAAAACAAACGAACTTATCAAACAGTAGTCACGAATTCGATCGACTTATATATTTTTTTGAAAAATCTCGCAGGTTTGAAAGTGTAGCGCCTGTTTGAGCGCTGATCAACGTCATTTTAAGTATGCAAAGTTTTCTTATTAAATAGAATTTTTCCTTGATTGGGGACGATTAAAAATCCAAAGACATTTGAAGAATACGGTAGATAATAATAATCGACAAAGTCGATTTATTTCTATACTCCGATTCATTTTAGATTTTATGTATTTGAATTCTTAGTTCCAAGTTGTTTCAGACACGACAACTGCTTGGTATTTCATCAGTCGTCACTCGTATTGAATAACAGATAATTCTGTCTGCGATATGTCATTAAGATAATCGGTGTAATCACCGATTATCTTAATGACATATCGCATCACTGGTGTATGTGACACCACTGACGACTTTCTTTGAATTGTCAAAAAAGTATGGTCTATCTTAATCATGCTGAAAAACAATTCCTTTCCTATTAGATGAAACTTGCCGCTTTTCTTTGCTACAACTAAATTTGAAAATTATTGCTAATACGTATCAGAATTATTGACTTCTCCTGATTGCGAAGTTCCATAATAGACAAGCTCTTGTACATCTCGCCAAATGTATAGTATTCTCTTTTGATGCAAATCCAATTTTGAAATTGTCGGGATTAATTGAGCTATTCATAGCTTTTTCGTCCTAGAGAATTACTGAGGTGAATCTGTTTTTCATCTCCTGTTATTAAATGATCCAAAATTGGATGATTTTCATTCCATACCAGAAATACAGTGAAATACGAAATGCTCAAAAAGTAATTTAAAATTTAGATTCTGCAACTCATTCTCCGTAAACAAGAATTACCTTAATTTTTCTATTCTAACTTATTTCGAGCCATGTCTGATCATTTCTCCATATTACTGTTATTTATTCTCTTGGAAATAGATTTCCAGTATTCATCTTAGTTGTATTTGTTTCCGATTTTTTTATTTTCTGCCCTCTCATATGCTTCCTTTGGTGTTTTTCCATATTATATATCCTCTGTTACAACCGGAATAGTGTAAAAACACGAAAATAATTTAGAAATTATGTTCATGGTAATTTTTCCTTGTTTCCACAAAAATTGCAGTTTTAAAACATACTTTAATATTCTTCTTCGCCAATATCTTTCCTATTTTCTCAGTGACTCCAGATGTATAAGGTAGACGAGCAAATCATCTAACTGGTTCCGTTTCCGTTGGTAGCGTTTCCATTTTAGACTTGTTATCTATCCCTATATTGCTATACCTGTTCTTCTCCAATGCTTATTTGACGGGTCTTCCAATAAGAGGTTTCATTTTGATATGTAAAAAAACGAGTATTTTTAAACGAAATCATTGGATGTTTATTTAATTGTAAAGAGGAGGGTATGCCATTAATGATGGAGAACAATATCAGCCAAATGGCCGCCACAATCTTTGAGGTCTTGAATCGATTATGAGCCATTGGCATAGACCTTATCTGATAGGATGGAGAGGCTTTTCATCAATATTTCTTGGGTTTTCCGAGCTCCAAATGCGACAATTCTGCTTGTTAATGTAGCATCCGAGGTGAAAATGGACCTCATCACTCAAGATGCTTTTTCGATGAAATTCCGGATCAGTTTGATGCATTTCAAGGACCCAATCAGCAAATACGCGATGTTGTTGATGGTCGGTAGGCGTGCGTTCTTATGTTAACTCAACTTTAAAAGCCTTAAGACCTAAGTCTTTATGCAAAATACGATGTAATGTCGTTTGCGGGATGTCTAATTCCAAAGATAGACGAGAAATTGATAAACTTGGGTTTTCTTCAACGATATGGGCTACAACAGCAATATTTCCAGTTGTTTTTGAGCGAGGTGCATGAGCTCGATTCTTCACATCACTTACTTGTCCCAACAGCTCAAATTTTTCCACCAGCTTCACAATTGCTGGCCGAGAAGGTGCTTCACGATGACCTAAAAATGCTTTAGTTTTGCGAACTGTGTGAAATTTTCACCATTTTTGTAATGAATTGTAATAATTTCAATGCATTGTCGAAGCATATAAATTTCCATTTTTTATTAATAGCGTAGTTTTTACTTGTCATTTGTCAAGTAGTTACAGGTTGAACCATGACAACTGTTAAAACGGTGGGCTATTGAAAATGAAATGTCTTATTGGAACACCTTTTATAACATACAAACTATTTAAACAAAATTGTTTAAAATTTACTTATATGAGTTCATCTGTCTTAGAAATTATACAATAAAGAATTATTGGATTGTAAAATATAAAATTTTTAATTGCGTAGACAATATTTTCAAACTAATTGACAAAAGCGAACATTTTGAAAAGCATTTGAATAATATTTTACAAAACATTTTCTATACTCAATTCGATTTAATATTGCTGCGTACGTTTATATCTCTGCAATTTTTGTACCTGTTTTATACACGATAGCTATTAATAACTCATTTATTAAAATGTATATAACGGATAATTCTATGAATGTAGGAAATTTAACAATTTTTCGTATAACTTTCATAACCAATATTATTTTGATATATTATTCTGATAATATTATGAATAAATTTATTCATATTTTACAAAAAAAAGTACTATTATGAATAATATGGAACTAGCGATATATACGCTTAACTAGAGGAAAATATAATATAGAACATTTCTGCAAAATAAATTAATCCACAGAAACGTAAACTAAATTAAATATGTTTTGATACGAGTAGTTATTATTTTCTAGTTTTCCTATATGCATTATTTAAAGTCTAAAATTATGTAGTATTACATTTGGAAGTCAAATACTTTTACAAAGATTTACGACCGGTGCTACTAATTGAAATTTAGAAGGATTTTTAAAAGAATGCAGTATCTTATTTTAAAGCTTCAAGTAGTAACTAGTTACTAAGAAAGTTGCTGGGAGAAATAAATCTATTTGAGTCACAATATCTGCATTTATCTACACATGACTCCATCCTATAAGCTGTTTTTTTTCCTTGTATATAAACCAAAATTATTAGAAAATATATTCCTACCCTAGAACCGATTGCAGAATATTTTCGCCCAAAATTAACAGATTTTATTACAGGTAACGCTTCATTCGCTCAACAGTCTGTAATCGATACGCTGTAACTTCTCTCTTTTTTACCAAGGATCCATTATTTGCAGTGACATTTAATAGCACTGAAATAAATGTTCTATAACGCTTCTCACAAGCACGAATACTTCATAAAAATAATAATAAATTTTTAAAAAAGTTAATTTAACATTTTCCTATTTCAATATATTTGTAAGCAAGTATCTGAACAGTAAAATATTGAATTTAACTTATTTAGACAAGCTCTAACTACTCTAACTCTATTCTTGTTGGGAGCATTTTTGGAAAAATATAAAAGAAATTCAATTTTACAAAAGTCTTACTTCAAAAATTCTAACAAAATAATGAGATTAACAACTCGTATGATCCTCACGAACATCTAAAAATATTTGGCATTTTAATGGCATGGACCGAACCGGCATATCGAACATTGCTTGTGGAATCATATCCAACTTCTCAATTCGTAATGCCCGAGGCGTTTTTTCATGGAATCTTTTTACAGTTACACATATAACCACAACAAATCAGCCGTGTTCCATTGGATTTCCATCTGAGGAATTAGCTTGCCACTCCAATCTCTCATACCAACTTCGTCAGTCTAGATGTTCATGGTGTTTTCTGGATAAGGACGAGCACTATTGTCCATAAAAATGAATTCTTCTCTCATTGCTGCTCGCAAATGAAAAAACAATCGCAAAATCTCATCCAGATTCTCTGCCAGTGATAGCTCCATTTTCTATAAAATAAAGGACGGTGTGTCCTCCACTACTTATCCCAGTCCAAACCACTACGTCATTACTAAGGCTTTTCTCGAAAAAATAATGGATTATTGCGTGTGTCAGGTTCATGCCAAATCAGAAAACGACTATTATTTCGCCGCGACACAATCTGGATTCGTCACTGAATAATATTCGTTCCCATGCCTTATCGTCCCGATTGCTATGCTCTTTTACTTATATTCTACGAGTCCTTCATACTATGCAGTAAAAAAATATGGAAAACAACGATCTTCTATATTTTGTTATTTGCGTTAATAGAAGCCTTCCAGTGACAATAGCAGACTTACTTTGAATCTAAGTTGCCTTAAGAGCACGATTTCTACGAGTCATTAACGGCAGGTGTCAATCGTCTCTAGGTGTTGCTGATATTAATCGACTTTATTCTTATCGTCGAGTAGATCCAGTTTCCAAAAAGCAATTCCAACATTTAGTAAGCTTTGACTTACCTCAATAACTTCGGCAACACTTTGTTGTGTTCTTCCATTTTCTTTTACCTTATAGCCTTCCTAACCTTTATCTCTGATATTTCGTGATGTGCTTCAATTTTAGACGACACTCAAAATTCCAAATTTTTACTAGTAGTCAGAGAGGTGAATTTTGGGTATGGAACGAGGAGCATGTTGAACGCGCTTTTATATACTCCAAGAACGATCGCTTTCACGCATCTGTAAACATACTAGACACATCCATTTATTCGTTCTTTTCTTTAAAAAGGCTGAATGTAGTTACTGGCTTAATACAGTATAGTCCGTTTTCCAAAAAGATTTTCCGTTGTTTTCCTCTTCGTTTAAAATGAATGTCGAAAGCCAACGATCTTAAATTGATCCATGAGCGAAGGTATAATAAGAACTCATACCCTCTTATAATTAACGTTGTCGTGAAGACATAGGCTATTGTTATTTTTATTATACGATTGCAATATTCCCGGTCTGCCAAATAATTCCATATGCACCTTCCCACGTGATATAACGATCTTTACTGGAAATTACAATAAAAAATCTAAAGTCAGTTCTATAATTGTGCTGATGAAAATGACGACTATGTTTCAGCCACGATAAGTAACACATAACTAGATTTTAAACATAAAAGTCTATTAGAAAAAAAAATTCTATTGTTAATAAAATCTTGATTTTGATGGGTTCCGCATGTCAAACGCTCTTCAGTCAATCTGTGATCTCGTCAACAAATTATTCTCCTGTATATAATCGTACTATGACAAAGCAGCGAAAGTGGAAACCATTGTTGGCAAGGCAAAAGAAATTAGTCAAACAAACTTAATTTAAATCATGTATGAATTTATGTAGTACACGGTTTTGAAACTTTTCAATTATACAGCGTGTTTCAAAAAGAACGTACGTATTAAAAAGTATTATTTTGTCCAAACTATCGATCGCTGCGCCTCGGCTCGGCTATTGAAGAAACGAATACATAGTTTAGTTTATTTAATAGCCGCTAGATGTCAGTTGTCTTCTGTGTTTCTTCGTCATATGTTTAAAATGGCAAAGTGCAATTCCGTGATTACAGTGCAAAGGCGTTTCAGGTTGAGCTACTAAATTGATCCCCCGAATGGATGGAACATTCGCAGATGATATCGACAGTTTGTAGATACAGGGTGTGAATGTAAAGGAAAGAGTCCTGGTCGCTCTCGTGTTTTTGAACAAAATGTTGCACGAATTCAAACTGCTTACAATGGTTACAAGCTCTGCGTCCTGATGACAAACGGAAACATGTAGCATTTTGTAACGAGATTCATGATGCTATTGACAATGATAACACTTTCGCACAACGCATCATGTTCAGTGATGAAGCGACTTTCCATGTTAGTAGCCTGGTAAACAAACATAATGTTCGAATTTAGGGTCTACAGAACCCACATGCAGCCATTGAACATGTACGAGATTCGCCTAAAATCAATGTGTTTTGTACGATATCCCGATTACCTATTTACGGCCCATTCTTCTTTGATGGAAGCACGGTCAGCAGTATCTCGTTATGTTACAAAACTGGTTGTTTCCGAGGCTGCACGAAGACAACTTCATTTTTCAACAGGACGGAGCGCCCTCTCACTGGAGTCGCCAAATGCGTTAATATCTGAGTGAAACTCTACCGAACCATTGGATTGGTCGTCAAGGAGCTGCCGACTTAGCATGTCTTAGCTGGGCTCCACGATCACCGAATTTGACACCCTGTGACTTCTTCCTGTGGGGTTTCGTTAAAGACAACAACAGAACCTGGAAGAGTTAAAGAACGGGATCCATACTGCCATAACATCAGTGACGAAGGACATGCTTGCCTGAGTATGGGAGGAATTTGAGTATCGATGTCATATTGTTCGTGTCGCTGATGGAGGACATGTTTAACATCTGTAATCTGAACTTGAGAGATTCGTAAATGTGTGTGTAAAGTTCCATATTCGTATATCTTAAAGTTTAATAAATATATGCATTCGAAATACGTAATACCCTGTATATTCCCCTTTTTCAACCAATACTTCATGCCATTTTTTAACCATATCATAATATCGAATGACCTTTATAATTTCTCGTTAATGAAAGGACCTATTTTTTGGCGAACAACTTTAAAAGATGCTTTTTTACAGCCTCACATGGGTCGAACGTTAATTACAATATGTTCGGAATTTCGACGAGAACGTAACAAGTCTTATCATTTTTGACGGAAGATCAAAATTGTGAGATCTCGCTTCGCGACGATGAAATATCACTCTTTTACCATTAACATATTCAGGACATTTCTTTATGATTGATTTGTTCAAACTGTCCTACCGTTGACAGTAGATACTTGAACTAATTATTACTTTCTTCAATAGTAGCTCGAAAAGTTCGATACTTTTAAAATCCCACCACATCGAGAGCATAACTTTTTGTGATGAACGTTCACTTCGAAGGCTCTTCAGACGAATGTTTATGTCAGGACTAATACCGTTTTCAATCACATTATTGTAAATATTCCACTTCATCATTTATAAATAGCCTCAAAAAGTGTAGTTTTCCTTACGTTTAAGGAGCATATTTCAAGAGTTTGTAAGCAGCATCAAGTGACCTTCTTTGAGTTAATGAGGAATCTAAATATTGAACTCGCATATTCTAGCTGTTTTGTGTGGTTGTAAATATTTGAATGGTTGATGATTAATGTTCCTGCAATCTCTCGTGTCGTGTGTGTGTCGGGTTTAATTCAATCAACGCCTTTATTTTGTCATCATTAACTTCAGTGGGCCTCCAGTGTTATTAAAATTAAATCGCCAGAACGGAATTTCGTGAACCATCACTGGCATTGATGTTCTTGTAATGGACTGTCATCATAAACTTTACACAACTTTTCAAAAGCTAGAGTCACTTTAATGTGTCCTCCATTGAACATCTGTAATCTGAACTTGAGAGGTTCGTAAATATGTGTGTAAATTTTCATATTCGTATGTCTTAAAGTTTAATAAATATATACATTCGAAATACGTATATTCTTTTTGAAACACCCTGTATAATATAACATCCGAAAAGTGCAATTACACAAAATATCGAAAAAAATTTGCCCGATGTGTGATTTAAAAACATTAAAGTCTCAAAAGACCAAATCTTATCCAACAGTATAGCAATATTTGAAAACTTCTGCAGAATAAAACTGTAAAAATTCCCGATATTATGCTGCATTTACAAATTACAGCATTTGGTTTCTATACGTAAACGTTCTCGTTTAAAATCGACAAAATCGAGTTCTAACAGTAACGAATATAGCCGGCACGTATGGTTAGAATTTTATTCGAGTCATATGATAGTTGTTAATATTCACCGCAGGACCGTAATTGGCACTTTTTTAACGCAAAACGTATCGTGAAATTTTACACGGACCGAAAATGAGACTGGCAATTTTCCCAACAATACAGACGGTCACAATAGGAACCTGCACGTTATAAGTCTCGAAATGCTACCGTATTAATTTAATTGTAATTATTGCGGTGAACAATGGACATTAATTGTTCGATGTCCGTGTATTGTATCAATGTGTACATACGGGTTCTGGTCGTATGTCCGGTTCTCTGTCCTACCATATCGACGTAGGGCATAACCCAAGGATAGTCCCGAAATGTAATTAATTTTGTAACGTTATTGATTCATCGCCTTAATTTACCATATGCATAATTTAGCAGTATTACTTTGACTAAGTCTTTAGTTACTGACGTAATTTAAAATTTTAAAGTAAATAATATTTTGGACTATAATCAAAGAAACAAAGATAACTAAGAAATCTTGACAAAAATAATTGTATTTATTCGAAATATTCTTCTTCAGCAGAAAGAGAACGATTTGCATGTTCAAGAGGTGCATCAAACCACTTATTATTATTATCTGCTGTAAAACGGTTTCTTTGATCGTCAATTGCATCTTATATACATATACATATATATATATATATAAGATATATATATAAGAGGGTATGATACCTCCGCTCATGAAGAGGAAAACAACGGAAAATCTTTTTGAAAAACGGACTATACTGTATTAAGCCAGTAACTACATTCAGCCTTTTTAAAGAAAAGAACGAATAAATGGATGTGACTAGTATGTTTACAGATGCGTGAAAGCGATCGTTCTTGGAGTATATAAAAGCGCGTTCAACATGCTCCTCGTTCCATACCCAAAATTCACATCTGTGACTACTAGTAAAAATTTGGAATTTTGAGTGTCGTTTAAAATTGAAGCACATCACGAAATATCAGAGATAGAGGCTAGGAAGGCTATAAGGTAAAAGAAAATGGAAGAATACAACAAAGTGTTGCTGAAGTTATTGAGGTAAGTCAAAGCTTACTAAATGTTGGAATTGCTTTTTGGAAACTGGATCTACTCGACGATAAGAATAAAGTCGATTAATATCAGCAACACCTATAGACGATTGACACCTGCCTATATATATATATTATACATAATACTACACTCCCAAGAAAGCTTCGCCGGATCTTGTTGCTTAAAGCCCTGCCAATCCCATCTATAGGATGAATTAATTATTATTAATTCAGATATTTCATTAAACCCTTTATAATCTTTCTCTATTTTAGTCCATTCTCAACCTTTCATTCCAACTCGTTATACCAACATCTTTTTCCAAATAATAAAAAGCGCCGACGATTTTCGGGGTTGTAACAAGTATCAAACTCCATCCAATCCACAGCCTAATGACATACCCATTTATTAACACAACTCAGTTTGATATAGTATAAATTCAAAAGATATAATTACATCTTTCTGATGAAAACCTTAAAGAGAATTCTTAGACTTCTTGCTTAAAGCCCTGCCAATCCCATCTATGGGATGAATTAATTATTATTATTTCAGATATTTCATTCAACCCTTTGTAATCTTTCTCTATTCTGGTCCATTCTCGACCTTTCTCTTCCAACTCTTTATACCAACATCTTTGGCCACATTGATTAAAGCTTACTTCCTTTTCTTCCACACTGTGGTGTCTATTCCATTATTAAATATATATTGATTTCTGAACCTACTTTCCAAGCACGTCCCCAATCATTTTATCACCAGTAATTTTATATGGGATGCAATATTTTGATATTCCAATACTTCAGCTATTTATAGGTTTGTTCTTTTTAGGTTGGTATTTCTCAATCATATAGATTCCAATATTACTTTCAATATTTTTCTCTCCATCACACTTTAATGCTATAACTATGGTCTGAGCTGTACAAGTAATAATCGGTCTAATCAGTGTTTCGTATGTTTAAAATTTTGTCTTTTTGTTTATTGATTTATTCTTCAAAAATTTCCTCTTTGTTCAGAATGCTCTGTTGGCTGATTGTGTCTTTTTTTTTCATGTTTCTAATTTGTTCGTTTTTTCTAACTATTCTAATTTCAGTTTCATTACTTTGTCGAAGACTAGTTATCATAAATTCAGTTGTTTCTTAATCTCGAAGAATAAAAAGCAGTTCCACGGAGCAAAATATGGTGATCGTGAAGGATGTGAAAAATAAATGACTTTCATCATACAATGGGTAATAAATGACGAGCAGTGAGAAAGTACATTATCGCAACAATCGCCAACTGCTTGACTTTCGGTGCTCATAGGAAACACAACGAATACAGCTCACCAAATATGTTCTTCAATACATCAACTGACATTAACCATTGTACCATTAGGAACAAATGTTTTGTGAATAATCCTTTTGAAATCCTGAAAGCGATAAGCAGTATTTTATTCAATGACTTTTCCAAACGAAATTTTCTTAGGTTGTCTTCATCTGGTGGGGGCCAGTACCATGGCTCTTGACCTGTGAATAGTATCGAAAACACTTCGTCCATCATCAGTTTCAAATTTTTTAAGAAATTCTCATCCCTTCGATATTCTCTAGTAATATTTTTACATTGCTCGGTACAATTGTTATTTATCCACCAATCGAGTGGAACAAGCTTTGATTTAGCTTCCAAATAGCAAGTTGTTTTAATTAAAATGCTATACTTTATTATCGCACGTATTTCAAATTCCATTTCCATGAATTTCTCTGAAGATTTTATCATCGAAATTTTCACAAAATCGCGCACTTAATTGATTGACCCGAATATTTGAACGATATCTTTACATTGCTCAATTCGGTACAATTTTGGGTCAACCGCCAATCGATATCGAACAAACTTTGGATGTAGCTCCCGAAAAACAAGTTTTTTGATTAAAATGCGATAGTATATTACCTCTAGCATTCCAAATTCCATATCCATGAATTTCACTGAAAATTTTGGCGAAATTTCACAAAATCTCGTTCACTTCTTTTGTGATCATCGTGTCAGTTGATTGACATAAACATTTATGACCACCCATATCACCTCTACATCCTGGATGCTTCTCAAAAACTTGTATTCGTTATAAACAACTATTTCTATAAATTATTTTGATCATTTAGAGCATTTGTACCATTTGTAATAAATAACCTAATGTTGAATCTTTGCTCTTTATTAATTTCTTGACCGAGGTATAAAATTCAATTTCCATTGATTTCAGATCTTATTCAATCATTTTAATTCAATTCGGTCGTGGGCATCCTCTTATTTTCCTTTCCTTTCTGAGACCCCTCTTATCAATGTTTGGTTTGAAATTCTTCTTTCTGGTTGTCTTGCTACATGTGCTATCCAAAACATTCTCTTTGCGCCAACTGTACTTATAACCCAAAGCTTTGCTTTATATCTTAGCTTCTAATGAATGTGATCAAATGTTTACTTTTAATTTAGGAAAGTTTCTGCTTCATAAACCAATTTTACGCTTACAGATGGCATTATTAATTTCGCTAAAATGCAGATATTATGGGTATTTTCAAGAGAGAATGCATATTTACTCAAAAAGCAAGAAATAAAAAAAGCGCCGACGGTTTTCGGGATTGCGCGCAAGTGTCAAACACCATCCAATGCACAGCCTAATAACGTACCCATTTTATTAACACAACTCAGTTTAACATTGTATAAATTTAAAAGATATTCATCTTTCTGATAAAAAACTTAAAGAGAATCCTTAGCGTTTCCTATATTATGTATTTCAAAACTAATATCCATTCGGTATATGAAATTAATCGAAATCAAATCAAATATTTATTACAAAACTTGTACGCACTACGCATTTTTGAATAATTTATTAGTGAGATTGTGCTTTCATTTTTATAGAGTTCGAGGGTCAAAAAGCGAAAAATCAATATTTCTTTTAATTATTCATTGTTACCATTCGATAGCTGCCAGTGGGCGTCTAATTATTCCATCACGGTTATTATATTATTATTCAACGTAATTTTCTATTGAATGAATCATTTAAAATTCAGTCTATTCCCTTAATTAGATGTATTTCGATGTTGGCCATTATAAATTGCAGATTTTTAGAATTATTGAATATAATTCGACAAAAAATAAATATATTTTAGCTTGACATATACAATCGCTTTTGGGAGTTAAAAGAAATATCGTATATTTT
Organism: Dermolepida albohirtum; assembly: GCA_031893035.1. Taxonomy (NCBI): domain Eukaryota; kingdom Metazoa; phylum Arthropoda; class Insecta; order Coleoptera; family Scarabaeidae; genus Dermolepida; species Dermolepida albohirtum. The sequence goes on from JAVIWB010001246.1 coordinate 203,845, forward strand.
AAAGAATTGTTCGTTATAAACAACTATTTCTATAAGTCATTTTAACCATTTAGAGTGTTTCTGTAGCATTTGTACCATTTCTAACAAATAACTTAATGTTGAGACAATGCTCTTTATTAATTTCTTCGCCGAGGTATGAAATTCCATTTCCATTTCCTTCAGTTTTTATTCAATTATTTTAATCCAATTCAGTCGCGGGCATTCTCTTATTTCCCTTTCCTTTCTTATCAATGTTTGGTTTGAAATTCTACTTTCTGGTCGTCTTGCTACATATCCTATCCAAAACATTCTCTTTGCTTCAACTATACTAATTACCCAAGGGTATCTACATACTTCTTTCAACTCCTCATTCGTTGTTCTCCTCCATAATTCGTTTCCTTTTTTAGTACTAAAGGTTTTTCGACATTCTTGTGTCTCATATTTCAAGTGCTTCTTTCCATACTTACTCGTTCGGAAACAAAACTCTAAATCTTCAACTGTATAATCTGCGTGATTTTTAGAAGATTTCGAACGTTGTACTCTGTGTGCGACAATAAGTAGTGGTCCAATTGGAGTCCTACTACTCAAGCTGACTTCCCTCGTTTATTTCTGAAAGCTTGCAGTTGAAAAAAATGGTCATCTCTGGCACTTGTGAGGCATTCTACCTTAACCACGTCTTCTCGAGTGCGATCCGATTTTCCTGAACCTTCTAACTATTCAATTAACTGTCACAGATTAACGCCCAGCAAGTGAGCCCCATAACAAACGCATTGTACGTCCTTCTAACAAAGTCGAAGATCGAAAACATTGAGTGGTGCCGTAATTTTGAGTTTATGTCTTCATCGCACTGTTGGTTCTTTATTTCACATTTAAAAATGACAAAACAAAACTTTGTTCTTATATTTCTGTATGTTCGCACCCCCAATTGTAATATTTAACATTTTTTCTTATATATTTTCCATATTTATTTTTATTCTCTTTATCTAGACAGAAACCTTAAAACATTATTAACTTGAATAGAATCACCAATCTTTCATAAATCTTTTTCTGACACAACATTGTATTAATAACGTTAACAAACCAAGAAATTAGTTATTTCTTACGAATAAAATTCATAAAACGATACTCTTGTCTCAGTCGGTAATTAAAAATCATGTTACCGGGTTCTCTTTCCCTGATCTCTCCTTCAAATTGAGCTTTTCGTCGCAAAGAAAAGCCCAACATTCATTCCAATACTGCGTCGAAATAAAAATAAATAAAGTCGATTGACCCAAAGAAATATATGAACTTATATACTTATTTCTCTTGGCGGAGGTCCTCCATTTCTCTGCAATTTCTATGTAGTCTACCCGTTATTCTGGCTTTTCCGGGTTACAAAGCCACACACAAGGAAACAAGCTTAACGACCGTGATTCTTCCCTGGGCATTTATCCAATTAAAAGTCGAAACATGTCCGGGTTTATCGTGACTGATCGTTGTACAAAAGTTCAGAAAATGCTAGTGGAATTTTTCTGTGGTTAATGTATCTACGGAAATGCTTTATGCAATAATATTTTTTAACAAATTATTTCTTTGATTGCTTTTAAATACTGTTTCAATAACGACCTTAGATACTAAGTAACTTTTTCATGTATTGTCGTAAATATAAATATGTCTGAATATTGAAAATATAATTATCAAGTTCACCAATTGCAATAATTACTTACTTTTATTATTAAAATGAACTATTAACACTGCCTAAAAGAGAAACCATCTTTTTCCATGATGTCCATGAAAACAAGCAAAATAAAATGTTTGTTGTATATGTTTCATGGCGTTTTCATTAAATTCGAAATATACGAGGTATTTTCAAAAGACCATAATATTTGAGTTCAAATTAGCGGACAGCGGCGGGCTGTCATGTAGTAATGGAGGTTCCCCATACGTATATCGTCTGCCAGTAACCGCCAGTAATTGATACGAACGAATACATGCTATCGAGTCAGACGTAAATTCCTGCGTGGTAATTATTAATTTAATAATAATTATGTCGAACGTGCGAAGAGCTAAAAAGCGACGACCATTGGCCGGCAAAATAAAAGAGTTTATTCGAGGACATACAAACTTATATATATATATATATATATATATATATATATATATATATATACATATATACGATGGTACGAAAACGACATGTTTAGTGTAGATAAACCTTTGATCGCGAAAAACATATAACACTGTTGAACACAGGATTTAAAAAAGTAGTTTACCATCTTAATACACTATTTAAGCTTGATTTAACATGTACCCTTCTAGCTCGCAATTTATCATTTGTTTTAAACGAACGACAAGCATTGCGACATTTTTGATATGAATATAATTTATATTCATACATAAATACCAAAATGCTGGTGTATGATTGTTGGTGGTTTACCGGCAGACAATATACATACAGGCGACATATCTGGCCTGTGTCGAACAGACACAACTATCCAGCTCTATTAATAGACGTACTTTTTTACCATTATATGAATTTATACTAACATCACTATGTTTCATTTTCTATAGATTACCTAATTAAATGCTCACTTCCACTCTGTGATGTTTCTTGGAAGCTTGGCCAGGACATTCGTCATCGGAAGTCTATAGAGCCTTCATTTTACAAAAAAAGACCAACAGATTATTAATCAGAGTTAAGGCGCGAAGTAGTTGTAAAGATTAGTGTATTGCTAAAGTATACTCTAGAAACATGAACAGTTTTGATAGTTTAAATAATTGCCATTCATATGCCACCCTGGTTTTATGCAAAAAATAGTGAGATATCGATTAGCATTCTCGAAAAAGAATTCATGGTTCTTATATACAATACAGTACTTGTTCATGTGAATTTGGTATCAGTACAATTTTCAAAGGAT
>JAVIWB010001247.1:0-20365 GCA_031893035.1 Dermolepida albohirtum
ATTTTAGCTACTTATTTTATCTTTTATAAAGCTGTAGCATGCTCTTCGCCTGCCGTTGTAAAAATGGGTGTTTCGTTTCTTGTTTTATTTATTAAAGTATCTTTTAGATATTTTATTTTATAAATGTGTATATAAAGGTACGTACCTTTCATAGTTTTTATTTATTTAGTTATTATTTATTTTACTTTATTTATATACTTATGTCTTAATAAGACATAAGCTAATTTTTTGCAAAAAAAATTCTTCAATTACTTCTATTTACTCTTATTTATGCAGGGAGGCGCTCTTGGTGAAAAGTATTGACGAAGAAAGTTCATTAGGCGAAGTACTCAAAAATGTTATTTCAGTGATCAATTATGTACTTAATTTGTAAGTATTTTCAAACAACATTATTAAAAGTTAAATTTGTATTGTTCCATCCCATTGACACAGAAAAAAAAATTATCTCTTTTTGTTTAAACATAACACATGCTCTTACAAAAGATCTACAGATGCAAGTGTAAATTTTTTTGAAATCCAAACGTAACTCAATTATTTTCGAAACTTGCCTAAAAGCTTGGATAACAAAAATACTTTAACTTTTTATGAGAATTGTAAATACGACGGGGTTAGGTGAAGTTAAGAAACTTTCGTAAAGAAGTTATATAAAGGTATCGCACTGGGGATTAAAAGTTTAAACCGCATTTCGCGTTAACCCTGGCAAAAAATATTTTATATATTTTTGTCACTTTTGACTTTAATAGATTGAATACCATTAGAACAACTTCATATCGGATATGGGTATACACTTCTGAAATTGCGCAGCCTCAAAATTTCTTATTTAATATTGTTATTTTAACGTAAAAGTTTTTGCAATGTAGGTGTATTGTAAGACCTTTTATATTCAAACAAGATCAAACATACAAAAATTGCCGTTAATTTGGTAAGGATGCTCCTAGGCTCTGTTTTACAGCTTTAGATTAGTGAACGACATTGTAAGAAGTATGTTAATTACTAGAAAATATACTCCATTGTCAAAAGAGTCAAGTCAAAGACAAGATTTGCTGTTGACTCTGTTCTTATACTCACGTTAAAATGTTTTTCTTTCTGATAGGCGACTCTTTCAGTAAAGATTGATACTGAATTTTATAATCTCGTAAGATAGTAGTAGAATCTCTATAGAATTCAAAATTTATTAATTTTTTAACAGAAAATACATGAACTAATCAAAAATATATTTTTTTCCATTATATAGGCTTGCCTCCCAACGATTTGGTAATTTTTCAATTCCATGCCTGAAGAAATATGGTGGTTTAGAAGTAAAATCGTCAAGCCAATTTTGAAGCCCCAAGTCATTATTAAAGAAGATTTTTCGAAGATTGCTTGATAGAGAATGGAAGACATTCCAAGCAAGTTTTTGAATAACCTTTGAAATGTTAGCAGTATTGATTTACATTTCGTGAAATGTAAATCAAAAGTAAGTCTAAAACTCAGAATAATTAAGTGTGTGAAGAATATTTAGTCACTAATTTTTATAATCTACAGGGTGTTTTCATAGAAAGTCATCATTTTGATATAATAAAATCAAAACGATTGCGAATATTTTATATTTGTTTCATTTATGTATGGCAAATAACATCACGTAATATCTTCTTCGGTTATTTTTACAACAGGTAGTCGTTTCGCCATATCTTCCGTGGTTTTCGCAATTAAATCTGGCTTGATATCGCCGACGATGTGTCGAGTATTACGTCTAAGATCAGTAATCGTAATAGGCTTGTCAGTGTAGACTTTACTCTTAACGTAACCCCAAAGAAAGAAGTCTATAGATGTTAGATTGCATGATCTTGGAGGCCAGTGTATGTCACCTAAACAGGAAATTATGTAGGCAAGAAACAGTCTCCTGTAGTCTGACTGGTGGCATCATCCTGCTGAAATCACATCTTAACAGTATTCATTTTGTTTAAATCAGGTCGAATACTACCCACAGTTAAAGCAAATTCCTTTTTCATGTCCGAAAATGTATGGTCCGATAACATCATCTTCCCAAACTGTAATATTTTTTGAATACATTTGTTTTTCCTGAACAACATGAGGATTTTTGACTCCCGAAATCTGTCAGTTTTGCATATTAACAAAACCATCGAGGTGTAAATGAAGTTCGTTACTTACGATAATTTTGTTGAAAAGAAGATGGTCAACGTTTGCTGATCTAACATTAAATTGGTAAGGATACTGCACTGTGTTGAATTTCTAGTTTTTCCAGCGTCAAATATATTTTATATACGTTAAAGTATATAAAATACAATTGTATATGTGCTGCAAAGAAGATACGTTGTCGAATTTTAGTTCGCAGGTTTTCAGTCACGCCTTGGTTCACAGCAGCGATGTTATTTTTGAAATAGTCACTACATGAGTTGGTTTGTTCTCAGTCGAATCCCTCTCTTCAAATTGTTTTATTAAATTCTGAATAGTGGTGTTAACTGGAACATGATTGTGTCTAAATTTTTTCATGTAATTTTCGCTGAATATACGAATGATCTTCAGTTCTCAAAATTGTCATTCGTTCTTGAGTTATACCTTATAATGTTTCAAGATTACCTTGCTGTAGCTCTATAATAAGGATGCTTAACCTCAAATTTCAATATTAATTGTGTACAAAATGGCGGGTAACGCAAAACAGCGTTTTCTATTGATTCCATTACTCCTTATTAAAAGGCGAGTAGTCTTCCTTGCATATATAGTAGCACAATGTTTATCGGTATTCAATTCTAATTGACATATATTGCTCTAAGTCTTAGAATTTCAAATTTCATCGTTAGTATGAATTAATGAACATCATCAGTAAAAGCTAAACAGATACAATCTGTTTTTGATAAAAGAACATTAATGAAAAGGATAAGTAGACATCGACCCAGATTAGAACCTTGTGGGACACCAGACATCGCAACAAAACCATTAGAGTGCTATGTGTTGTAATGCATGTTAGAAAAACTGTTTTCCAAATATGATTTTATAAGTGCAATTACAGACAGAACGAATTCAAAAGAACTAAATTTAGATAGAAGAATTTGATGATATTACGTCAAGGGCATGCGGGATAGTTATGATTCATCTGCCACGTTTATTTAATGACAGAAATTACTGGATGTGGGAATATAACTTAATCACTGAAGGTTGATGTATAACCCTTTTCCACATTAATTTTCGTATTCTGTACACGTATTTCGACAACTAAGTTGTCATCATCAAATATACTTAGTTGTCGAAATACGTATACAGAATACGAACATTAATGTGGGGTTATATATCAATCTTCAGTGATTAAGTTAATCGACCACAAGCTTCATCAAAATTACAGTGGGAATATAAAACAATTAAAATAAAATATTAGAGCAGCAAAGGCAGGACAATGATGGTAGTTGCCAAAAGATACAAATAAATTACGATGTAAGTTTTCAAGCATTTCTAAATTATCGAATGTTATTGTAGAAAATGCCAGAAGAGAGAGAGAAAAACACTCAGCTATAAAAAGATACCTCTGTCGAACCTTATACTCAGGATATTTATTATCGTACATCTAGTGTATGTAAATGAAACTGTCATGGGAAATATCGCGCGGGTCAACTCTGTCTGCGTATACTGATACAAAATACAAAAACAAAACTGAAGTTGAATAATGATATCGTTTGGAATCACGGCCGTAGATGCAGCAGCAGGAAAGGACAGGTAATTTTTCACATGTAGCAAATGATCCGAATGATTTGTAGTGGGTAAAGCAAAAAGAAAGTAGTAGAAGTGCTGAGGATCCGAACGGTAGTAATTTGGAGTCCCGACACCTATGACAGAACTCTGTTAAACTAATGAATTTGTTTCGATTTGTGACCGTTTGTTCAGCGTTTCAGGACTATACTCTTAAATTGAAAATCCTGATGCGGGCGTCAATGAAAGACAATGAACGCCATATATATTGGAAAAGATATATAGACACACACAGACGTGAAGAGCAATCATTTCAATTACACTAGTTGGATTACTTCTATCGATTCGGTGGCTCTTATTTACGCTACTACAATATATTAATCATTATGCCCTTAAAAATATTTAATTTTTTTGTTAGTAAAGCCTTTAAAAGCAACGAATATCAGGCTACTTCATTTACGTAATTAACAACATTTGAATTTCATCGCTAAGGAACAGTAGGATATGGCAACAAATCGAATTTCTTTTAATTTTTTGCAATCGAAGAAGCTTTGAAAAATAAGTATTATATTAAAAGATTTCTTTTCTAATTACAAATTGTATTAATTACACATATATTCAGTTCGGTATGAATTGTTAAAGTGTTCAACCAATCTATTACTCTTTTCCATTTCGTTCTTTGAGAAAAACTTTTATAGTAGCAGCTATTTGTTTTTCTAATTGTCACAAATTGTATTGTAAAAATAGTCAACTAATTTATTACTCCTTTCCATTTCATGCAATTTCAATCCTGTTCCTATATAAACGCGTCAAGAACACTGTATTCCATGTATAGGCTGTTTTTTAAGAGCTTGAGAATTTGAAATGATAATACAAGACAGAAATATTGTTGGAATGAAATTTTTTTTATTATAATGTGGTAGATAAATCTATGGCATTTATTTTTTAAATATGATTTCCGGCATGTGTCCGCCGCGGCTACGCATGGCGCCAATGGTGGCTTGAATATTGGCTTCCAATGCTTCAAGAGTTGCCGGTGTGTCGGCATAAACCAATGACTTAACATAGCCCCATAAAAAGTAATCCAACGAACGAGGGGGCTAGTGAACAGGACCGCTTCTGGAAATAACCAAACTGATTTTGCAATAAATCGATTGTTAAGCGCGCTATATAGCAAGTTGTGCTATACAGTTGGAACCAAATGTCGTCGATGTTTAGCTGATTAATTTTTGGAAACAAAAATTCAGTCAGGACGGTTCGATAGCGCTCGCCATTCACCGTAACGGCAGCTCCTTCGTCATTTCGAAAGAAATAAGAACTGAAGATGCCGCCAGCGTATAAACCACACCAAACATTCAATTCGTTAACGGTTTGTGGATTGTTTTCGCTCATAATATGGCAATTTTGCCAGAAATGAGCTTCATCACTAAACACAATTCTTTGATCAAAATGATCATCTTCGGCCAGTTTCAATTGAGCCCAATCAGCGAAAATGCGACGCAAACGATGGTCGTTTGGCTTCAATTCTTGCACGGGCTCTATTTGATAGGCACGTAAGTTAAGATTCTTACGTAAAATTTTCCACGTAGTCGACAAAGGCTCACAAGTTGAGAATGACGACGAATCGACATTTCGGCGTCCTCTTCAATACATCGCATTACAGCAGAAATATTCTCTTCGATACCCACATTTCTTTGTCTTGTTGATGGTTTTGAATCGAGAAGAGTAAAATTAGTGCGAAAACGATCAATAACTGCACGAATTGCTTGCTCAGTAGGCCGATTATGTTGACTGTAAAATGGATGAAATGCTGTATGAACTTCGCGAACAGATTTATTTCTTTCAAAGTAAATTTCCACAATTTGGAAGCGTTGTTCTGGCGTTAAACGATTCATGATGACTTACCAAACCTTACTGAACAGAAATGTTAACACAGTTTGACATTATTAGCTATCAAAACATAGTTATCGATATCGATAGTTCTTATGCAGTCTAAAAAACACCCATTACTTAAAATAATGTAGATTCTTAGGGAATTGATGTGTACAATATGTTACCAAAACGTATGAAGAAACTATCCGCACTAGAACTACTGTTGCCGTTGAAGAAAATACTCCTGTAGCAGATGTTTTAAGCTCTGGGCGAATATTTTAAGTTCAAATTTTGTTTTGTTGTTTGTTTATAATATTTTTACAATGTCCTGCATTCCACTAAAGCGCTTTATTCTATCTTCGAAAGGTAATAAAAAGAAGATAATATGCACTCTTCATTGTAACAATTTATTTGTATGATTTCTTAAAGATAGATATATGTTTGTGGCTGTAAATATTATTATTTTATGCATATTATACTTATAGTATAGAAATTATTTGGTTTTAGACTTAAAACTTAATACATTAGACAATTTTCCCATATATTCCCTATGCACAAGTTAGATAAATTTGAAACTGGTTTGACAAGGAATTAAATTAAACACTTAAACGGAGACGACCTCGGCGAAGTTGTGACAAGACCCGCACATATGCTGGATTCTCATGAGTGGCGTTATTTAACTTGAGTAAACTTTCTAATACCACTCGAACATACATACATAGAATACATTGTCGTCCTCATACTACATACTATAAATTATGTCTTTTGGAATCTAGTGCCGTTAGTAGTGTTGCCAATAGTAGTGTGGTAGTGGTGCGGTCCGTGGCGTCGGATTCATATAAATTAATGCACCAGTAGCAAAGTTTTCTGACTATTCGCCGCCTCTCCCTGCAGATGTGCAATTTGCGGTTTTCCAATCTCGGCGAACACCCTACAGCGACTTGATAAGATTTTCCTATTTGCGTAATGTCACTTTATGTTTATCTGTCTGCACCAACTAAACGGAGATCCTCCAGGTTTGATCGGGAGCGTTGAAGATTACGACACGATCATCGCGATATTTTGTACAGTTCACTCGAATGTAATAGTGACACGTAGCTTTGAAATGGACGTAAAAATTTTCAAGTTCAACAGCTAAAGATTTCTTAAACAAATATATTTGAATTCACTGGAGTTTTTTACATACGGTCTAATGTACATATATATGTATTTATGTAGATAAATATAGATATCTGTATTTAAATTTATATGTTCAGTATAGGAGAAAAGGGACTAGAAAGCAATATACCAATTTGGAAAAAGGCTTTTATATCGTATCCAAATTCAAACTCTTCGAAAAATCTTCATTCCTTATAACGTTTTGTTCTTGCATTCTGTTTTACTCATTCTTCACAGCGTCTATTGTTGACGAGTCTAATAAAATGCATTATATTTGTTCACTTATGATGTTTTCACTGCAATACGAGAGTAGCCGTTTATATTTCGGGAATAGCAAACAAAAATTTTTTTTAATATCGAAAATAGTTTTATTGCTTTCATAATATTATCCTTGAAAATCAATGTACTTTTGCATACGTTTAAACCAATCCGAAAAGAATTGCTGCCACTGTGAAGGCGGTATCTCCAAAATATTAGTTTTGGATGCTTCAACTGCCTTCTCCGGCGTAGAAAACCGTTGACCACCAAGTTTATTCTCACACAAGGTGTTAGATCAGGGCTGTATGACGGACGGCTCATCAATTCAATGTTTTGCTCGGTCAAATATTCAATTGTTAGAACCGACCTGTGAGAGCGCGCATTGTCATGGGGGAGAATGATCTGTCGTTTTCGGTTTAGTTTCTTTATTTCTTCAAAAACTGTTGGCAAACAAATAGTTGCGTACTATTCGGAATTGACCGTTCTACGACTCTCTAAAGGCACGGTTGCAACCTGAACGGTTTTTTCGAAAAAAACAGGCAACCATTTGTTTTGATGTGCCTTGAGCGCGAACAACTTTTGTTGGTTTTGGCCCATCTTGGAATTCCCACATAATCGACTGCTGTTTACTATCGGGCTCATACATATTGATCCATTCATCACCTGTGACGACTTTATAAATGTTCCTTGAAGCATCGTCATTGTATTTTTTGCGCATGCCTTGGCACCAATCGACGCGACCCCTTTTTTGAGCGGTTGTCAAATTACGTGGCATCCAATGTGAACATAGCTCCTTAAAGGCTAAATGTTCATGCAGGATCTTATGCACGCTGGTGTTACTAATATCTAGAGATGCCTCGATTTCACGGAATATCACATGGCGGTCTTGCATTATCAATTCAGACACTGCATTAATGTTTTCCGACACAACAACATTTGTGGGACGACCTACACGAAATTCGTCCTCCAAAGAACGCCGTCCAAGTTTCAATTCACTATACCAACGTTATACTGTAGTTTTCGATGGTGATTTATTACCATATAAACAATTTAGCTTGTCGATGCATACTTGTTGAGATAATCCACCCCGAAAGTTATGACAAATAATTTCACGAAAATGTTCGCGAGTTAATCCCATTTTTTCACTGACATAAAATTTTCAAGTTACTGTCAACAAGAGAAATAGCGACCGGATAGTAGAACTATCAAGGTAAATATATTGTCAAAAATGACAAACTTCACGATGCAATCATCGGATCGAAGGCAACACTAACAGTGTTGCCAGTTCCCGAAATATAAATGGCTACCATCGTATTACAGAAAGAGTAATGTCATATTTCAGTCAACTTAATCTCAATAATGGTTTGCGATAACGAACATTTATATACACATATAATGTATGTAGATACATATGTGTGTGAGTACACGTGCATATGTACAAACATATGTATATACCTATGTACATATACATATATGTACGTAGTTATGTAGATATTTCGGTATCAGTAAAACTGTTATATTTTCGATTCTAACTTGAAGCTGCATTTTCGAAACAGTGTATTCATGACTATATCTTTAAATATGAATTAATTAACAGAATGGTACTTGAATAAGAGCGGTTTCATTTTACGATTGATGTATGTATGTACATACACGCAAGCTACTACATAAACTTGCGTTTCATTAGTACAAGTGGCTTTCACTTTGACCTTTGCTAAGTTGTATTTCAGAATTGATTGATTTCCAGTACATACGCACCGAAGAAAACTTTTACTCAAAATTTTTGCGTTTTTATATTATATGAAATACACGTATGTATGTTATAACACGTGTCTCTTTATAATTGAAGCTGACGTTATGACAAATCTAGGAAATCTATTTAGTTAGTATTTGCAGCACTGAAAATTATATTGTCAAATCAATTGGTTAGCTTTTAATGTACTTTTTTTACTTACGCTTCATTCTTGTATTACTTTTTCGTTGTACTCACAATCACTTATTTTCGTGACTCTTAATATAGGTTTTTCCAAATTTAATATTAAATTCCAGGTTATGTTTAAAAATACTATTCATTTCAGATTTTATTAACGATTTTGTAATTGTATTTACGTCTGACCAAGACGTTCTCATCTTAATGGTGCATTTTGCGAGTGCCGCCCACAATCCCGACTTAAACTGGACTCGTTCTCTGAAATCATGTATCGAGCAATTTATTGAAGCATTTTCCAATGCAAATATCGCTTATGCTGTTTTCGTTCAACATAAGTGAAGTGGGTTGGATCGCTTTGAAACAAAAAATGTATCTGTAAAGGAAAATCACCAGGAAGAATTTCGTTTCTTACTCAGCCGGTTGTCGATGACATTCAGCAACGTATGGAAGATAATCTAAAGAAGTCGTTACGAATATTATCAACTCAGATAAGTATGCTAGTAAATAATATAAAGACTGTGCCCTTTGATACTCTTTTTTGTTCTTCATAGGATTATGCAAAGCGACTTATCTTAAGCACTAAGGAAAGCCTCCATATGCATGAGGCTTTCCTTAGTGCTTAAGATAAGATCTCTCTAACTATCAACTATATTCTATTAGAATAATATATATTAATTGTAGACTATAATTAGTATTATAATAATGTAAACAATAATGATGCGTTAGATCTAATCTTTTTTATCGATGAAGTTTAGTTTCATTCGTCAGGTTATGTAAATTTCCAGAATTGTAGAAAATGGGCAGTGGGCAACCCCTCACACATTGTTCGCATTGAAATTGTTTTTTGTTCTTGGTAGAATTATACGAAGCGATTTATTTAAAAGTATTAAAGAAAAGCCACGTGCAAATGATCATGCAGAATCGAACGAATTGCTGATGCGTTTAGGCCTGAATTACCCTCTATCTGTTGGTAGGTCACTCGGCTGTCCTCGCCAAGCATTTTCCTCACAGTAGTAACGTTTTCCTCCGTAACTGACGTTCGTGGTCATCCCGGCCTCTCAGCATCCTCCACAGTTAAATTTCCATATATTTCTATACCACCTGAATATCGTTTTGCGATGTGGACAAACATCACCTAGTACAAGAGTCATTTCTTCCAAGCACTGGTCTATGTTTAAACCATGCACGAAATTATAACGCAAAACTGCCCTTATCTCATTTCGTGACCACGATGCCATCGCAAGCACTTTACACTATCACTCCTAATGAATAACTGAGCCCATCGATATGGCGCGGCGGTTACTATGCACATATGAACATGTCTCAACATGCAGCAAGAAGCAGCTTCAGATTCATTGCTGCGTCATATTGCAAAACTTTCCTAGTAGCCTTTGTACTGTTTTTGAATCAAGAATAACATCATAATTGGTTTAATAATAATATAAACACTAATGATGCATGCATTAGATATAATCTTTTTTACGGATAGTGTTCTTTATCTAGCTACCTAGATTTTCAAAATTATAGAACACGTATAACGGAAAATCCTCATACCTTTGTCGAAAGAAACCTACACCCCATAAAAGTTAGTATTTGGACAGCAATATTACGTCGTCGAATAATAGAACCAATATTTTTCCATAATGCAATTAATGCCGAACGATATCAAGTCAATTTGTAAGAATTTGTGGAATAATTGCAGGACGAAGGGTTGGACAGATAATTTTTTTAACAAACCAATGCTTCAGCTCATAGTGTGCGAAGAATATTACCTTTTTAAGTGAATTTTATGTATTATAGATCGCAATACTAGTCAAGGTAGATGGTTATCTGACTTGACCCCTTTGGATTATTTTTTGTTTGGAAAGATTAAAAGCAATATTTATAGGAATAGAATGCATAATTTAGCGAGATTCAAGCTATTTTATGGGAAGCACTTTAGTATGTTTTCGAAAACACCATTCTACATTACTTATTGAAGAATGTTTGTTATTAACTTATTGAAGAATATTGTTTGTATTTTGATCATAACAATAACTAAAATTTATTTTGTTAAGTAATTGTAATTAACGAATATTGGCAATAAACATTTCCAAAGTAAGGGTATCGTGTTTGATTTTAACATTCAATTTTTGTAATAACTTAAGCAAAACTTGATACATGCTGTTAGCTTCAGTCATTAATAAACACCCGTTAGAAAAAGAAGTGAAATATAATAAAAGGAACCTATATTAATAGTGATACGTATGTAAAGTGACTTTTTTAATTTTTTCATTTACAAATGTATCTTGAATAGTATAATAAAATTAAGGGTACATCCCTTCGCAATAGGTCGATTCTAACTTGAGGAGGAGCTTCCAATAGCCTCCATAACATGAAAAGTAGCCTTGGAACTTTTGCAAAATATCTCCTTTGTGGCGATCACTAGATTTTTCATATTAGAGGAGAAAAGCGTGAGGTGAGAATTCCTGCAGCCAAAAACTCAGGCATAATCAACGCTGATCAGTAAACCACTTTAACTCTCAAACGCTTCAAAACTTCGATGTAGAATACAGAATGACTGTCTGACCAATTGGCTCAAATTTCTCATAGATTATACTAATAATAACAAAGAAAGCAATAGGAACCGTCTTCATTCGAGACGATATTCTGGTTTTTGTTTACCTCATTTCTCCCCCTTCTATTTACAAATCGCTCCGTCTTTTGCTCTGAAGGTCGTATTGAAAGACGACCATTTTCTGCCCAATTTCACGAGAAATTCTATTTTCATTTGTTGTTCTTTCTCGTCACCTATTTTTCTGACAATCTTTCTTGAAAGCTACAAACTCAATTAATGTGCAATTTGGTTTATAAATTTTCAAGGTTATTGTCCATGGTGATTTCGTCTTGATTGCCGGGTAGGAATCGTGTCCTTGGTATTTCTGCCGACCTTTCGTCTTTACTTGAATGAGACATCTTCAGGGCTTGACTGCTGCTTCTACTTGTATTGCTGCGTTGAAACTGATATATGTTTCGAATAGACTTAAATGGGGGTGTTGTTTGTCACGGACTAGTGAACTGTTATGGTTACGGTTGAATTTTTGGAGATACACGATTGTCAGGTATTATGCAGGGGGGTAAGCGGCGTCACGGTTTAGGTTAATAGGTTATTTCTGTAAATTCACGAATTTTTGAATAGTAATTACTAGTTTTAGACATAATTTTGGTAGCATTCAATAGGATATGATGTTCGATTTCATGCCCATGCTTAGCAAGGGCAGAACAAGCTACGCACAGTAGCCTAGTACAACGTTCATGCTTTGAAATACGAATGCCGTAAAAGAAAGTGATTATATAACAGATGCTGGGTGATTTTTGTCCGAAACCGGGCACTATATCCAATTCAATTCTACCAAAATCCAGTCACGAATGAGTCACTTCCACGGTCGAAAAATCCGTAAATCTATAGAAATCCCAAAATATCCTAATAACACACATTAGCTTCAGTGAAAAAACGAAAGCAATAGCAGCATTTACGCCTTGAAGTCATCCAAGACGAAACGCCGATAGCAGGAGTATCGAACACGCGATTTCAAATCGGATGCTAAGATGAAGTAACCGTGTATTTTGTAACACATATTACGAAGAACCTACTGTGTCAATGCTGTCATCTCGGGCTTCGAAAGCTTTCGCAAAAACGAAGCACTTTTAAAAATATTAAAGTAGACCAATTAGATCCGATGAATAGGTTACATGAGCAAATTATAATAATAAGTGCACGTGCACAGTGTTATAATTTTTTATTTTAAGTACTATACATGACAACAATTTCACGACCCAGTGACTTCATCAAATATTTAATGTAATTTAAATTCTAAAGTACAGTATTAGATGCTCATGATATGTAATACGTAATAGATTTAAATGGCAATAAGTTAGAACAGTTGGGAAAAGCACGTACTTCGGGGTTATTGAACATGTGTCGGCAACAAAAACAATGTATTGGGTTGGCAACCAAGTACTTTCGGTTTTGTAGTATAAAATAAAACACTTTTTTTTTAAACAAAGAATAGTTTTTAATCAATTATATATTTTCCATTTTGCTCAATGACCTTTCTTTCAGGTGCATGATTCCGCGCTCATAAAATTTCTGGTCCTTATCAGCAAAAAAGTGAACCAGGTGTGAGTGAAGGTCATCGTCATTTGTGAAAGTTTTATCATTCAAAGAATTCTGCAAACTTCGAAATAAATGGTAATCAGATGGTGCTAGATCAGGGCTGTATGGGGGATGTGGCACCATTTCCCAGCCAAGCTCCAATAGTTTCCCACGAGTTGCCAAAGATGTGTTCTTTGATTGCTTCATCCAGTTTTATTAATTGTTGACAGTAAACATCAGAATTGATCGTTTGGTTCCTTGGAAACAGCCCAAAAAACACAACACCTTTGTAATGCCACTAAACTGACAGCATGATCTTTTTTGGATGCAATTCAGCTTTCGATGAGGTTTGAGCTGGTTTATCGTGTTTGCTCCATGATCGTTGTCGAACTATGTTACTGTACAGGACCCATTTTTCATCACCAGTGATGATTCTTTTTAAGAAAGGGTCGGTTTCATTTCGTCTAAGGTGCATATCGCAAAAGTTGATTCTTTGTGTTAAATGAATTTCTTTCAATTCGTGAGGTACCCAAATATCAAGCTTCTTAACTAGCCCAAGACATTTTAAATGTTTTTCAATTGTTGTGTGCGATACATGTAGCCTCTCCGTAACCCCTCGAACAGTTATATGACGATCCTCTTCAATTATGAGTTTGATTTGGTCATTATCAACTTCAGTAGGCCGACCAGAACGTTGCTCATCTTTGAGGGAAAAATCTCCAGAACGAAATTTTTTATACCAATTCTGACACGTGCGCTCTATTAAGCAATTAGCACCATAAACTTCACATATCTTTTGTGAGCCGCAGCAGCTTTCTTTCCTTTACGGAAAAAAAATAGTAAAATATGTCGAAAATTTTCGTTTCTGCACTCCATTTAAAATTAACCCACAAGTAATAGCTTTAATAAAAATCATGCATTACTTGCTTCTGAAGTTACGTCAATGTGACTAGTATCACGCGACAAACGGTAAAGTACAGCACTAACATACGTTATACAAAAAATAAAGCAACGCTCTCTATCAGTAAAAACCGAAAGTACTTAGTTGCCAACCCAATATTAATTTACATTGGATCTTCTGTCACATTTTTTTTATGATTATTGACTCCTCATTTATATGTTCTTGATAGTTGTTACTAAAATTCAGATACAGTATCTCCATTCGCTAGAAAATTATTTATAGTGAAATACAGTAGCATCTTTTAAGGTTGGGGCAGCGCTAATTCAATTGTAGTAAATGTACTTGTATTTACGATAGTTATTTTGAAATAAAACCCCGTCATTACTTTGTAATGTAATAAAAAAGGGAAACGTCCGGAAATTACAATTACTTTTACTTCTTCTCCTTGTTCCTTAACAATAATTGTGAAGCTATAGGAAAAGAAGAAAAATTGGGGATAACGGTTTGTTCATCGGAAATGGTACGAGTTCCTACTTTTTGGAATTTTAAAAGATGTTCAACACGAACTAGTATCTGCAACATACTGCACGGGATGGATTTGGGGAAGTGTGAAATGGTCCAGAATTGTCCCGTTCCCGCCCCGCTCTCCTCCCTGCCACTTCCAAAACCGGAGGGTAGATTAGTGCTTATCTGGCAGTTCTCGTCGCCGTGCTAATAGAATCCGAATTAATGGACTTATCTTCCGACCCGGCATTGTGTTCACTGATAAAACATCCCTCTCCCTTTGTGTGTACTACATACGTACAGAAAGAGGTTTTATCATGACCTTTAACGCACATACAATTCATAAACAATGGTCCGTATTTCTCTTAATTAAACTTGATAGATCTTGAACTCGTAGTTTATATAATCTTTTTTGGGCCCTTTGGATATATTACACGTATGTATATGTGTGTTTTTGAAGTATTAAACATAGGTATTGTTACCAACAACAAGACTAAAATAATATAGGTATTACATTAATGTGGAAGATAGGATTAACTTGGAAATTTGGTAAATGTAAATTGAACATGGTCTTGCGTTAAAACAAAAAATAACGATACGACCAGACCGTTTTTTATATCGCAGAAATTTTTGAAAAAAATTCTGTTCTCCAGGAGAGACTTGAACCCGCTATCTCATTCTTTCCGGAAATACACCATCATCATTGGATCACGGAGACAGACGAGTTCTTTTAATGTTCCACAAATTGCATTATAGTTATTAAATGAAAATTCTCAGTAGGTTACTAATTTCACATAACTTTTTACGATGCTAAATTCAAAAATTCTAATTTTAATCTCTTTTTTACTCTGCATATGTAATGTGGAAATTTATAAAAAAATTCTGTTATCCGCATGGACGCGATTTCATTCTCTTCGGAAATGTGTCATCACCATTAGACCACGGAGACAGCGAATTCGAGTCCTTCTAATGTGCCATAAGTTGCATTATAGAAACAGTTATTGAATAATAAATAATAATTATATGCAATTAATAATCTGCAGCTCTCATTTAATGATGTTTTCGTAATGCATTTATAGCACATTAGAAGGACCCGAATTCACTGTCTCCGTGGTTTAATGATAATGCCACATTCCCGTGTTTAAGCAAGAAATAAAAGAAGTATAAAGTTATATCTATTTACATTGATTAATTAAATTATAATTTGATAATAAATATAAACTATTTACATTAAAAGATATTTTAAATAAACATTTGTTATTAGTTATACAAAAGCAAAGTAATTTTTATACTAACACATGGATCAATAAGTCCCGAGACTAACAATGAAAATAACATTTTTTTTGCAAAATTTTTTTTTATTCATCAACATAATCACCTTTTAGGGTGATACAATGGTTCCAACGCTTTTCCAATTTTTCAATACCATGTTTATAAAAAAATTTATCTTTCGCTTCAAAATAAGCTTCAGTTTCAGCGATGACCTCCTCATTTGAGCCAAATCTTTTTCCCTGGAGCATTTTTTTAAGATCAGCAAAGAGCCAGTAGTCACTGGGGGCTAAATCTGGCGAATATGGGGGGTAGGGAAGCAGATCAAAACCCAATTCGTTCAATTTTGCCATTGTTTTCATCGACTTGTGGCAGGGTGCATTGTCTTGGTGAAAAAGGATTTTTTTTCTCTGCATGTGCGGTCGTTTTTTTGCGATTTCCTCCTTCAAACGCACCAGTAAGTCAATATAATAATCACTGTTGATCGATTTACCTTTTTCGAGGTAGTCAATGAAAATCACGCCATGTGTATCCCAAAAAACTGACGCCAGGACTTTGCCAGCTGACTGCTGCGTTTTCGGACGTTTCGGACGGCTTTCGCCAGCTGTGCGCCACTCAGATGACTGCCGCTTCGACTCTGGAGTGTAGTGATGTATCCATGTTTCGTCCATGGTCACGTAACGACGCAAGAAATCTTTTTAGTTGCGAGTAAATAGCGATAAACAGCTTTCTGAATCATCGACTCGTTGCTGTTTTTGTTCCATCGAGAGCAATCGCGGCACCCACTTGGAAAAAACCTTTTTCATGCTCAATTTTTCATGAAGGATAGTAAATACACTTCCATATGATATCTGTGTCATCTCAGCAATCTCACGGAGCTTCACTTTACGATCTTTCATTATAATTTTTGTCGCTTCACTCACATTTTCCGGTGTAACGGCTTCCACAAGTCTACCCGAGTGTTCCGCGTCATTTGTGTCGGTACGACCACGTTTAAACTCGGCAAACCACCGACAAATCGTTGCTTTTGATGGACAAGAGTCCGGGTAACATTTTTCAATCCATTGTTTTGCTTGCGTGGTGTTTTTACCCATTAAAAAACAATGTTTTATCAGAACACGAAACTCGGTTTTTTCCATTGTTTAAACAAACTACAAAACGACTTTACTCCAACCTCGATAACTCAGCTGTTTCTGGTCCGATCGACTTAAAATTTTGACACGTTTCAAGCAAAGGTTAGTACTCTAGAAAGACGTGGTTACTGGTTTACTACGAGCGCCATATATGGGTTAGTCTCGGGACTTATTGATCCATGTGTACATTTTTGACACCAAATATTTGAAATAAATTTTAAAAATACAAGTAAATTAGAATATATTTAAAAGTAAGAAGATTTAATTTTATTTTGAAATTTAATACCTCTAAGCTAAATAAACATAATTTAGTTTATAATATTTTTGACGTCCAAGCCTAGGTGGTAGGAAGTAGGCAGAGGGTAAATTAATAATTAGTTGATTAACCAGCGATAGGAACCGAAGGAAAAAATAAACATATACAGGCATCGTTGATAGCTTGCATCATGTTAGTCATGGGAAGATGCTTCACAAAGGTGGATTGTTAACTGTGATGGGACTAAACAAATTTCTAAATCGTTCTCCTACGCTAGAGTCACATACATTATTTATTTTATGAGAGTGATTCAAATTTCATTAGCATTTTACTCTGTTTTGGTCGATACAAACAGCAAATGAATATTATACCATTATACATCGTTTTTTTAAGTAACAACTACCCTTTTAAAATACACTTGCCTCATCGTTTCAGTAGCTTTTGTATTAACGTTGAAAAAAATTCCTTCGGTTGACGACATAACCAAGTTTTCACCTCATTCTTAACTTTCTCATTAGAGGCGAATCGCACGTATCTTTGTATTATTTGCTAGATAGGGGCTGCATGTGGCCGAACGTTATCGTGTACTATAATAAAGCCGTTTTTCTTCGCATAGCCAGCCCAAGAGCATAACTGTAGTAAGCTGAATTAATCATTTTTCTTTCCTATGGAAAATCGAAGCAATTTGTTCCAATAACGTTCCATAACACAGTCGCCATCACTTTGTCAGTTGATGGTGTTTTGAATTTTTGGGCGAAAGTCAGACTGAGTGACGTCATTTCATGCTAACATTCTTACTTTTTGTGATATAGTAGTGTACTCATATCATATTACAGCACGACCATCATATCCTTGGACAAAAATCTACTGCGCATCGTAGGCGTGCCGGGTGGTACACTCCGAGTCATCGGTAAGCTGTTTGTGTCCTCAGTGTGCTTATGATCGTTGCGTGGTTAAGTTGTTAAGTTACGGTTAGTCAAAGTGAGTAATTGAGGTCTTGCATTATAATTGGTTATTATTTGTTTTATTTATTATAATTAATAATGTCCAACTTAGGAGGTGGAAAAGGACTGCATTCACAAACCCGTGAAGTCGTGTTTAATGTTTTTAAGTTTTTAAAGACAATTTCAGATAACGAAACAGACATAAGAAATCGTACAAAAAGCGAATTAAAGGAATACGTAGCAAGAGCAACTGGTGTTTCAAGAGCTTCTGTCTATAATATTTTAAAAGAGGGGAACGAATATCAAGCAGAACCAGAACGAAATGAGAAAGAGAACACAGAACAACTACCAGTTTTCAAATCGCCAAAAAAGAAAAGATCGAGGAAATGTTTAGTAATGGATTCAATAGACGACATTGACCTATACCAAATAAAACATATTATTTATAATTTCCACAAGACAAATAATCAGCGGATTACTATTAAAAATTTACTACAAAAACTTAAAGAAGATATAAATTTTCCGGGCGGCCGAGAATCCATAAGAAAAATTATAAAGAAGCTTGGTTTTAGATTCTGTGCTACACAAAACAATCGCAAGATATTACAAGAAAAACCAGATATCAGAAACATTCGTACAAAGTTTTTACGAAAAATAGATGTATATCGACGGCAAAATCGTCTAACTATTTATATGGATGAATCCTATATTCATAGCAGCCATACAAAATCGAAAAGTTGGACAGACAAGTCAAGAAATGGGTTATTTTCGACAATCTCCAAGGGCCAGCGTTTAATTATGTTGCACGCTGGAGGTGAGAACCATGGATTTGTAGAAAACGCTTTGTTACTTTTTAAATCCGGAACAAAATCCGGTGATTACCATCACGAAATGAATTTCGAAAATTACCAAAAATGGCTCGTTGAAAAACTAATACCAAATTTACCAAAAAATTCAGTACTAGTTATTGACAATGCTCCATACCACAATGTTCAGATAAATCCAGCGCCTAATTCTAATGCAAACAAGCAAAAAATGTTACACTGGTTGACCGAAAAAGGTATTGCCTGTACATCTGATATGACGAAAGCCCAGTTATATATGTTAATAAAATATAATAAACAACAACACTTACGATATAAAATAGACGCAATTTTGGAGGCACACGGTCATACAACTTTACGATTGCCTCCGTATCACCCTGAACTAAATCCAATCGAAATGATTTGGGCGACTGTGAAAAATTTTGTGGCATCACAAAATGTCACATTTAAATTAGAGGACGCTAAAAGGCTAGCGGAAGAAAAATTTAAAAGCATTACAGTAAATGACTGGAACAAACTTTGCACTCACGTGAAGAGAGTCGAAGATGAATATAAACAAAATGAAGTTTTTATGGATGTTCTTACGGAGTCACTAATTATAAACGTGGGTGCTGATACATCTGACAGTGATTTTGGTTTCAGCGATGATTCAGAATAACTTAGTAATCATTGCTTTGTGAATGTGTTTTATTATGTAATTTATTATGTAATTATATAATCATTTTGAAATAAAGCTATTTGCTTCTAATTACTGGGTATTATTAAAAAATTTTGTAATTACATTATCTACCTAATCATATTAAGATTTACTTTCATAGTACATCCTCAATAGAACACTATTAAATAACACTTAGCAGCCTCATTAATTAATAATTTACATTCCATTTGGACCAGTATAACATATATTAATAAATAAAAATTTTCTAAATTCTTATTCTTGGCGTCGCGTAGTACAAAATAAAACCGCGCCTTTCTGTTGGGAATGTACCTAATCACCGAAGCGAGCGACACACTGGCGACTGAGTACGAGTAATACCGAAAGTGTGCGCAGATTTTTCTAAGGATATGATGGTCTTGCTGTAATTGCTATGATACCTGATAAAAAGTTATCGCTTTCATACTCATAACGAATTGGGTGTTCTCTGTGAATCTGAAGTCATTTCTGCTGTTGTTCTGCGGAAAGCTGTTTTGCAACCCGCCTGTCTCTAACTTTACTAAATTTAAGATTATCGTGGACAATAGTGTGAATACTACCAATGCTCGTGTTTACATTTCTAGCAATTTCTTTCACAGATATTTTTCTATTGCTACGCATCAGCTGCTCAATTTTTTGAATGTTCCCAAGATTCACAGTAGACACTAAATGGGCAGCGTGCGGCAAGTTCGACACGCGTTCACGATAGTTCCGAAAGGATTTACACAACTCAAACTGTTTTAAGTGATAAACACTTTTCTTCAATTTGTTTATGAAAGTTTTGATGAATATTTGTTTATTTATTT